>JAZKJV010006130.1:0-218761 GCA_037367405.1 Ottelia alismoides | reverse complement strand
TGAGCCCTTCTATGACGATGCTAGAATTCCTCGCAAGTCGATCAGCTTCCAGGATCGTCATCTACATCCAATCGAAGCTCGCCTGAGCTGTGTTCTTCCTACGTCTTCCAATGTCGTATGATCGCTCCATCGCCTAGTTTAGATCACAGTCGTCCCTTTATGCCTAAAGGATAACAGTCGGACCAGTTTCTTTGTCAGATCTAGGACGCACGTTCCAGACATTCCTCTAGATGTCATATCTTTCCTAGAAGCAGATCAGGTCCGTACAACAGCATTGAGCCCTATGCGTCAGATGTTTTCAAAGCCACGCGTCACCCGCACCTATGTAGGTAAATTTCCTTTTTACCCAGCATGTCTTTCTATTTCTATTTAGTCCAATAAATGTATAAATAGTTAGGAACTTTTGTATTTTGGACCCTTTATTTTACTTTTTTGCATTTTAGTCCAGTTTGGTCGCGTCCACGTGCGTCCCCACGTGATTATTTGGGTTATTTGCAGTATCTTGTCTGAACTATATGCTTTTTATGGAATGAAGTTTATATTTTGATTATTTGCATATATGTCCCTGTTTTCCCGACTCACGTGCTGCACGTGCTTGCCCTGGATTATTAGCACCTTTGGCCCCTGATGTTATATTATTTATTAATCTTTGGTCCTAACTTAACTTATTTGCTATAGGTACCTGTAAATTTTTTTAACTAGTGGCCTTTTAATTATTGCATAAATATTAAAACAACTCCAAAAATTCTGTAAAAATTACTTGTAACCCCAGATTGCATGTTTGATTTATTGTAATTTTTTTTGGTTTATTTACTTTTATTTTATATTATTAAGAAATTCAAAAAAAATATAAAAAGTCCTATTTGTCTTATAACAATTATAAAAATTTGAAAAGTCAACTAAAAATTCCATAAAAATTAGGGAAATTGTCTTTTAGTGTCTTTTAGCTCCAATATTAATTTTGTTTAAAAATACTATATAAAAACCATAAAAATAGTAAAACGCTATAAAACTTATAAAAACCATATAAAGTTGTAGAAAAATCCAAAAATAGTGGTCTCAGTTATCTATATTTTATGATAAAAATCATTCCCAGGAGTTTTAAGTAATTTAATTATTTTTAACTTGCAAATTACTCCTGATTGTGCACTGCTTGTTATTTTTGTTACTGTTTGATTTTTAGACAATCACAATAACATTTGAAAAACCTATAAAAATTACCAAAAGCATTATAAAACATGTTAAATCCTATTTTTATTGTAATTTTCTGAGTACTTTTGGCCCATTAGAAAAATACAAAAAGAGTGTGTGTGAGTATTTCTATCCCATGTGTTTATTTCTTTTATATTGGAAATTTGAAAAACTAAAAACCACTATAAAGCTTTTATTCCAGAAATCTCACTACTTAGATTTTAATTGTGCTCGTTGTGTTCGACCTTGGTCGCTATACCAGGTAAATAAAAGTAGTGAAACCACTCACATTTGATTGTTTCATCTCTTAGTGGTTTGATTTTCTCGTTAATTCGCTCGTTTGATTTGGATCACAACGATAAATTAACTTCATACTTAACACAAGTCAGTTTTGCAGTCATCAACCATGCAGATCAGGGACCAAGGGGTATTCATGGTAGAGGTGAGGAGAGAGGTCACATAGATGCGAGTTTGGCGAGAGTAACCAGAGAGGCTAGCTGTTGGCAGAGAGATACTATGCCAGGAGGGCCGAGTAGACGAGAGATGCCTGGATGAGCAACACTATCCAGCTAGACCAGCCTGCACCATGAGGCAATTGCACAATCCTTATGCAACCCTCACCCACCGTTGGATTCAGCTTTTAGCATCCTGTGCGACTTCGAGCTTCGCCCCCAGACGATTCAACTTATGTCCAGGTTACATGGACACACCACCAAAGAGCTCTATCTCGATCTGCAAGAATTTGATATGATATGCAACATCATCCATGAAAGATTTGTGGATGAGGACACCATCAAGTTGATCGGCTTCCAATTCTCCTTGGTTGATCGAGCAGCCTATTGGCTGAAGCACATAGGGAGGGTAATCACTACTTGGGAGGAACGAGTACCTAACAACTATTACCAAATTGGTCGGACCAATGCAACTAGAGGCATGATCAGTAATTTTGCCATGATCCCTAATAAGCAATTTCATGAAGCATGGGATCGAATTAGAGAGCTCATCGACAAGTGTCCCCACCATGAAATCAACAAGCCCATCCTTGTCTAGAGTTTCTTCTGTGGGCTGACACTTGAGCTGTAGGGGCTAGTAAACGCCTCGTGTAGAGGTTCCTACTTCTCCACGGAGGAAGATCAAGTCTGGGCCATTTATGAAGAGATGGTCGAAAACTACACTGTGATGTCCCAAACTTAGGTCTATACATAGGGGAAGGCTCTCCTACAGGCGGTTTCATACCAGAGGATAACCCCCTACTTCTTCCTCCTTATTATTCTCTTCTGCTCTCCATTTTCCATCACCCGCCACCCGAGAGGAGAGACCCCAGCTCAACCTCCCATCTAGGTGACAGCTCGACAAGTCACCCTTGAGTGAAGAAGAGCTCATGGCGAGATCCAGGAGGCCGCTACCTCCTGCCACAACTTCAACCGAAGCTAGCTCCAGCTTCACATTGTCCTCTGCCTTGCCGCTCGAGGCAACGACGGAGCTCTCTCGAGCTCTACCTTCTCCAACGATCAACCTCTAGGTAATCCTCTTCTTCCCTTGTCAATTTTTGTTTCCTTCTTTTTGTCGTCGATTCTATGATTTTTATCTCCTTGCTTGAATTGAGCGCAACCCAAGAAACACATATCCAACATCACAAATTCACCCACACTTCCTCTCCACTTCTCTTCTATCTCCCATTCCCTCATCATCTCTGTCCAACTTGTTGTTGGAGCAAATCTTCGACGTCCTTCACCCCACTGGAGACTGCTTCACCTATCCGTCCATAACATGAGGTTGAGTCCTTTGCTTGAGCCTTTCTTTCAAATCACATGCATGTTATCGCTCCCGAGTCTAGGAAAACCACACAACAAGAGAGCAGCAGCAACAACCATTCTTAACCATTCGCCCACCCGCAAACAAGGAGTAGATAACCACCGTGAGGTGCCCCTCTTCCAATAGTTGTCATGCAATATGAACCCCCCCTTCCTGCGGCCACTGCTCATGCATTGAAACTGCTTGGTCATGCCCCTCGCATCACGCCCTTCTCCAGTCGTGCCCCTCTCCCTGTCCATCTCTGTGCAGCCATGTGCAGCAACTGTCCTTCGCCTCCACCCCGTGCAGTGCAGCTCCCTCTCACGGTCACACCAAGCCGACCTCCGCGGCCACCAGCACCTCCATCTTTGTGGTCGCATCCACCCTCCGGTGCCCGCAGGCCACCTGTGACTACAGCTGAATACGTGCATCGTCGCATGCATGTCATGCCCTATCACCATCCTCCAGTGTTGTCGCACTCATGCACCTTCGCCCTCCCATGTGCGGCCTCCCATGTTGTGCTTTCAACATAGTCAGTCTGATCTCCAAGGCCCCATTGCCATCATTCTACATCGTTGCACCTCGCCCTAAACGAGTGTTTCATTTTGGGAACCCATGTTTCCAAAATCCACTTCCTGCGTTGGGAAAAAGAGAAGTCCAAGGCTCTCCAAATCAGCTCACGTACAAGGCACCTCTTTTTGGAACAATTGCTTCGTGCACCTTGAAGATATATGCAATTAAAGAGGTGCCCTTTGGCAAAACATTTTCTTGTTGAAAAATTATTTCCTGATTTACAAATAGACTCTTCACTTTGAGCTCAATTTTAGAATACTTTTAAATTCTAAAAAATTGCATGTTGTTCCTCTATTTATTCTACATCTCTTGGTTATTTATTAATAATTTTGTGAGCTTTGGAGGATTTCAGATATTAAGAACTAATGAATTTTTACCCATTTACACTCTGAAATGTGTATGCTTTTATAACTTGCTCCAAAAATTCTCCAAAAATTAGAGATTAGATATTTTTCTTATGCTCTAACTTCTACCCAAATTTTATTGTAATTAGAGATGCCTTGATCTTGGAATAAATTGTTGAGTGATTTTTGTAATTGATTTTTATTTAGATCCACTTATAATAATTTTCCCAAATTTAATTTTCTGAATTGCATATTGATTGGTCTATTTGAAAGAATTTTGATTTGGCGTGAATTTGTATTGTGTATTTATTAGGAATTATTTACTTAGATTCACCATGTTTCATTAAAAAACCATAAAAAATTAAAATATATTGTCAGATTATTCTAAAAAAATGTAGTAGCTTCATTTCATCGTATTTGGCATTCTAACCAAATTTCAAAATTTTTGCATAATGTTTGCATGAAAAATTGCTCAAAATCCCCTAAACATCATTCATTTTTCCTTGGTGCATTTTAACGCTCAAAAATCCATACAAATACTTTTTCCATGCATTATTGAATTAGGTTATATCATTTTCTAAAATTTATCAGATTTTGCATTAAATATTAATTGGTCTTAGGTACTTGCTTTTCTTAAGAAACCAATTCATTTGCATTACATATCTTAAAAAAAATCGAAAAATTCCTCTTTGAAAAATGTGCATTAAGTGATCTGATTTGAAGCGTGAGTTGTTCTTTGGCATCCTTGAGTTGACCATGGGGCTTGCTCAGACTAAATGAACACATAACCATATTTTTGCTTAATTGATTAAATCATTGATTTGTGTGGTTGATTTTTAATTGATTCCTAAGTACCTGACTAAAATGTAAAAATGACACATTAATTAGGGTAATTTTCGGATCATCAAATGGTACCGTTGTCGAGGAGGCAACAACTTAGGTTCATTCTAGGAAACTTAGAGTTAGGTTTTCTTATTACTTGGGTAGTCTGACCCCTGGCCTCTTCTTGTTTATATTTCCTTTATTTTTTTTCTCTTCTTTCTTTCACTTCTTTTTTTATTTATTTTTGTACATACTCTGTTATATCTCTCTAACATAAATCTATCTTTTTGTGCGAGGGCCAGGAGGACTTAGAGCAACTTTCTTGAAGTCATTTCATCTCGATGTGCAATGGAGATAGGTGATATGTGGAGCTAGCTGGTTGCTGAAGTGCCAATAAGAAAATTTCATTTGGAGAGAGAGAGAGAGAGTGTAGAATTAGGATTTTATTCATTCATTTATTTTTTAAACTAATTTTCCTAGAAGAAAATCTCACATGTTTATCGAGACTAGACATTGGACACTCGTGATTGTATGGTTTGCTTTTCGTAGGATAAACATGCACTCGCGGCTGATAGAGCTTATATTGTTTTTTATCTTCTTGTGCGTGTAACTTATAGGACCACACCACATTTTAAAAAAATACTCACCTTAGATCGTTCTAATTTGGTTAAATTCAAACCAATTCTTAACGTTAATTAGAACTTTCTGCTAGGTGCAGTTTTCTAACTCACATTCATTTAGTGTTTTAAATTTTTAAATTTAGTTGTGAATCCTGCATTGTAGAGAGTTGGAGGAATTTTATATCTTCTTACTCAAGCATTCATCATCATTTGCATTGATTGCATCGGCTTTTTCCGATTCCCTCTCTTAGTTTTTTTAAAACTAAGGATAAAGGAAATGGGAATGGATAGAAGATGTGATTGCTTGTGTTGGATTAGTTATCAGTGATAACTAATCTCTAAAATCGGGACTGCAAATTGAATTGAGCCGAAAAATTGGAATAAAAATTATTCATTGTTTATGGGAGAGCAACACCGACCTTCTACACAGGTACATACCTATAGACAGAGTGGATGAGGACGTACACACTAAGGTTAGAGACCAAATCCCTGGAATTGCGCCATACGTATCCATGTCTATATCTTACAGTCTTGGGAGATGCAAGTTCTTGCCTTCAACCTTAGAAATATGTTTCGATTGTGTAAGCATGCATGTCTCCTTTGGGGTGCGATCACCTCATTGATTAGGAGTATAAAGGAGCACCATTGGGCGTAAGGCGAATCAACTTGTCTGCATGTATAACAATATTATTTTATAACTTAACTAAAATCAAAAAGATAAAGATGTGACCATCACAGTATTAAGTTTGTGAAACCAAGGTTTGCCTCGTGTTTGTTTTTGTGTCTGTATGTATGTTACCCTTCTATGCATATTCACGTTTCTGCCTCGATCCACTTTCATTCCTTTCAAAGATTTGAGCTTATCAGTATCCCTATTCAAACTCTGCATGTCAAATCTCCTCTACTGATTATCGAACATCTTCACCATTTCACTCTTCCATGTACCCTCCACCCCATTCCAGTCACGAAGTCGGACCTCCGACTGACTTTCTAGCCCTCTCTTTTCATTCATCGAAGAAGAACCCTCTCTTTAAGACGGTTCGTCCCCAACCATCTCCCTTCTCCCCACCCCACCCAATGTATGAAGTCAGAGCTTCGACCAACTTCTCTAATCCATTGCACTTCTCGCCTACCTCACATTCTTACACCATAGATCCACTTCCATCATTGGTTGACATACCATATTCATGAGCACTTGATAGAATCAAGGAACCATTCAAAGAGCAACCTACTATTAAGATAGATGACTTGCATAGTTACCTACCCCCACATTCCTCTTTTGATTCTCATATGACTGATGGGACTGGTCAACAATTTACGCATGTACATCCTAACTTGACCATAGGGTATAACATGGCCTAAAGAACAAATCGAATGGAAAGTTCTACACCATATGACTTTTCGTACTTGATTGCCCTTAGTGATCAAGCTCATATTGACCAGCCCTCATACCACCCATTCGGAGAGCCTATACATATAGGGGATTAGACTCATGAGGTTGATCTACAAAACATCTTCCTATTGACTCCACGACATGAGTCTCCAACCAATATCTGGCACATGGATTGTCTATACTCGACCCAAAAGTACATGCTAGAGTCCAGGTATGTTGAGTACTAGACCCCAAGTTCTCAGCAATATCCTCCAATTGAACAAAATTCTCCCATGATTTGTCATGAGAGGTTTATGGAGGATGATATTTCTAGACTTGTCATGAGATATGATTCATTGGTTGACAGGTACAGGAGTATCATTGATATGATGAAATCTTATGTCGCTAGGAAAGTTTTTGAAGTGGATCATGAACTTTGCGGATTAGATGTTGGAAACCTAGAATACACTAGGAGGACCACACATCATGTAAAACTGGAGTAACTTCTACCTCCCTTCACCTATCAAAAAGATCAAAAAAATGAAAACTCAAAAAGACCAAAAAATTGAAAAACATGAAAATATCATAAAAAATGAAAAAGGAAAAGATCTAAAAAAATTGGACGCAGCCTTGATGGAAGCATTCAATAAGGAATGGATTCTTAAACTTCATTTAATAAAGTCCATAGATCACTTTCTCAGCCTCAAAAGATTTGTGAAGAGTAGAATGGTGCCTAAAAGGTTAGACAAGAAGAGAAAAAGGATTGAGAGACACCTAGTATCTATGGCCACCTCCTTAGTTATGGGGAGAAAGTTAAAGAGCCGCAGAGTAAAGTGATTGCCTCAAGTTGAGTGTGAGATTAGAGACACCATCTTCACCCATGTGAGAATCGATGATGACTCATCTATAAACATCATTCCGACCTCTGTGTTTGGCAAGCTCAAACTTGGACCGATTACGAAGTCGAGAGTGATCATTCAGCTGGCTGATCAATCCATAAAACAGTCGAGAGGGTTATTTTAGTCATCATTACTTTCCAAAGTGCTCCAATAAGCGTGGACTTTACAGTCAGTGGTACTGAGCACTGAGGAGATTTCACCAAATACCTATAGTTTTGGGGAAGCCGTTCTTCGCCTTGTCTAAGGTGGCTATAGATTGTGAGATTAGGGAGATCGATTTCTCTGCATTGGGTATGCACCGCCCGCATGCGACCTTTGAGAACACGCTCTAACCTGAAGAGACCCAATTAGCCGCAAGCAGTTGTGACCGTTGAGAGATAGATCCGTCCCATCTCTCCACTCCAATCGATGATATGGCTGACTAGCCGATCAAGCCAAACACCACTAGGGAGTATTCACATGCAAAAGGGGAAAACATTATCATGATTTGGATAACAACCACTCTTGGAATTCTGAAATGTTATCCAGACTTAGGTGGCATCAACCTGCCTGACCATCACTAGTGATGCCTAAAAGTTGATGAATGAGTCCACCAAATCCATGACAGCCGAGAGCACTACCATGTACTCGAGACATGTGTTGACCTTACATGAGATATACAACAAAGAGGGTGACTCACTCGGTGAAGAACCCATTGCCTGCACCTCACAGACTCAGGATCTAGCAAACTAGCCAAGTATATCATGATAGACATGTCCAAGGATGAATCTCATGATCCAAGTAGTTGCACCAGGATAATTTGCTATGATAAGTCAGACACTTCCTCACGAGAATATTCTTCGTATTATGTTGACTTAGACAACCATATGAGTGGGTAGCTAAAGCACAATATTAGTTGGAAATTCTCCACCACACACTACTACTCTTTTGAGGATGACTTTGATGATGGCTAGGATTCTACTTCTTCTTCATCCCTTCCACCCACTTCGCCTCCATATTCTCGTCTACCATGCTCACACAAGAAGGTTTGATATAAACCTTCTTTAGACTTTTACATTCTTACTCCATCTTCTATAGTTTACTTTTTTTTGTTCCCTCCATCTCCCATGATTCGCATAACACTCCCTAGATCCGTAGCATTTTAATTTTGTGGCTATCCTTAGATGAATATATCCTAAGTATATGGGATGAATGACATGAGTTGCTATGTCTCTTCTTTAATTTTTCTTTTTGTATATTCTCTCCCACTCTCATAGGTCTACAAGTCTTGACCTCTACTCCATACTTAGGCTTACTAGAGCCTGAGTATTTAGGGTGGATGATGCTCGTTGTGTATTCTACACACCCACTTCTTTCTCTTCTCTTCTTGTTTTATATTTTTTTCCTACTTATGCTTAGTACGAGTTATGTCTTTATTTCACTTTGTGTCATGAGGACATAACACATGCTTAGTATAGGGGGTTTGTAAATATTACATATATACTTTACTTATAGCTTTCACTGTCACATATTTTATGTAAAATATTCAATAATATTAGGATGGGTAAAATTAACAAAAAAATTTGAAAATAAAAAAAAATCAAAAATCTTTTCAAAAAAATTTATCTTCCTTCAAAATTAAAAAAACCAAAAAAATCAAATCAAAAACCCTTTTCAACAAAAAAGTGAAAACCAACCAATCTCTTTTTCATAAAAAATAAAAAAATAAAAAATAACTAATGAGTTGGATATATCCCTGACACTTACACGTTCACACAAGACATATGAAGTTCAAGAACACTTGGTTTATGCGGTCTGATAATTCAGAGTTAACCAGCATTAATAATTAGGGTCTATGATTTAATTATTCGTGTTTCCCTAGTTTGAATGATATGTGTGCAATTTGCGTACTTAGTCTCTACCTTAAAGAATGTGATTAGCACCTCACTTGCACGAATGCATTTGAGATGATATGAGTTGATGATTCACTTGAGGAATTGGGATGGAGAATTTGAGTCTGGACTTCATATTGTGATACTCAGGGATAGGATAAACAATGAATGCTTCATGAAACCTGAGAGTCAGCAACTTTAATCAGTATGAGAACATGGTTCTCGTGATATCTCTTGATATTCACTAAGTACCTGGGTGTGATGAAAGATAAAAATTTGTTGATTAGTGTGCGCCAACTTGGTAAAAGAAGTGGAGCTATCCATAAATCAAAAGAAAAGAAGGGAAAGAAAAGCTCTTACACTGCAAAGACAAATATAAAGAGCTTCTGCCAAAGGAGAGCGCTCCCAATCTTTCAAGTATCCACTTGGACGAACACTATATGAGTCGGACTAGCATCCAAGAATGGATTTCTATCGTACAGTGATGTAAGTATGGGTGTTGAAGATATGATAGATACTCAAAAGAGACACACCCTGGTGTACTCCAAGGAAACCAAGTGCAGACGACTCAGCGATCTCTTGACGAACACACTGACCAACATTAAAGATATACATGTGTTCAGTTAATAAGGCACTTAAGAGGATCCTTGTTCTAATGAGAGGGGGAGAAGAAAAGACATCATCTTATGCCATCCATCAACTGACTTTCCATATTCACTTTTAAGACTGACAACTAAAGAGACGGTGAATTGGATGCAAAAAATGATTTATTCCCTGGTGTTGCAGATTGTGTTCTTAGGATAGTCTCGTGGACTAGAACTTTGGGTGACGCTTTGACTCTACTCTTGTAATGGTAGTCCACACTTAATATCTTATCCTTATGCTATATGTATAGAGAGAGAGAGTCTCATGATTAAGGAAGTTGGATGGATGCCTTTTGACTAGAGCATGGTTCAACTTAGAATTCTAGGATCACAAAAACCAATACTTTTTAACGGATCAACTCTTGTACACTCACATGCTTAATCATGAATTAGTCTAACTTATTCATTCTTTACTTGCTCGAGGTTAAGCAACGTTTAAATATAGGGGGTGATGAATCTGTGATTCACCATCTTAATATATCGATCTTAGTTTAACTCACTGAACAAAACATAAAATAAATATCTCTAAATTCAATACATTATAAAAATAAAACTCTTAATAAAAATGGACTAATAATGTATATTTCTTGTAAATAATCCAGAAAATAATTCAAAATAAAAATCACAAAAAATAATAAATTGTTGAATATGGTTTGTAGATAATCCCATGTAAATACCCAAACTTCCTTGATTTTTAATAAATTCGTACTAATTCCTTTTGACTAATTCTTCTTCTAACTTGTATATAAAAAATATATAAATACAAAAATAATTTCCACCTTGAATAATTACTTTTAGATCTTGAACCAAAAAAGCCATAAAGTCCAACTTCTCGACAAAATTCCTACTTCATATGAACTCCAAATCCACAAACCCACTTTTAAATTTAAAGTTAAAATAATATATATCTAATGAAAGTGATTACACTAGATTAGAGCTTGTTTCAGAATGTCGGTTTTGGGACCTAATTGTATATTGTATATATGTACTATCTTGACACTAACAGTATATGTGCAAATTTAACCTATTGATATTTGTTTACACTTCTATTAATTTATTTTGTTATATATTTTCATAATATATATAATTTTGAAAATTAAAAGAAAGTATTTTAACATTGAAAATAATGCAAAGTGACTTTGTATATAGTGTAAATAATGATCATTCAAACTTTTACATTTGCTTTTTCTTATTCATTAAAAATCCAAAATAAATATTTGTATTTTACTTTATTTCTATTATTTTATTTATTTTTATTTTTTAAAATATCTTTTGATTAAAATTGCAACAAAAAATACAAATGCCATAAAATTTTGTTTTCAATATTTAAAAGGCAATAATAAATTATATTTCTTGTTTTTTTGTTTTCTTTTGATTTCAAGGTCTACATGGAAAATGTAGATCTCAGATTTATCTACATTTTCCATGTTGACACTTTTGTAAATTTTTCATTTATTTTTACATTTTCTTCATTTTATTTAAGTGGCCTAATATTATTTAATTTTGATTTTATTTCATTTATTATTTTCCCTCAAACTTCCATGTCTTTCCACCTTCTCCACCTCCTTTGTAACCCCCACTTCTTCTTCCTTATGATTCTCTTCTCCTCTCCATTTTCCATCATCTGCCATCCAAGAGGACAAACCCCGGCTTAGCCTCCCATCTAGGTGACATCTCGATGACTCAGCCTTGAGTAAAGATGAGCACACGACGAGATCTAGGAGGTCGTTGCCTCATGCTACAACTTCAACCGAAGCTTTCTCCAACTTCATGGAATCCTCCACCATGCTGCTTGAGGCAATGACAGATCTCTCTTGAGCTCCTCCTTCTTCGATGATCAACCTTCAGGTAATCCTCATCTTCCCCTTTAATTTTTGTTCTCTTCTATTTGTCGTCCATTTTCCGCTTTCCATCTCATGACATGAACTGAAACCAACATTAGAAACACAAATCCAACAACATAAATTCAACCACTCTTCCTCTTCCTCTCCACTTCTCTTTTATCTACCATTCCCTCTATTAGACATGTAAGACCATAGCAAGCCATTATGCAATAAATGTTATTGCAGATATCATTCCCTGATCTGAAATGAAGAATAGCTAATTTGCATAATAAGTCCCTTAGTACAATCAGGGTTATGTACGATGGACATCTTAATGATCATATTGTTGTTGATTCACTTGTTGAATCATTGTGGTTAATTCTTGGATTACTATCTAAAGAGTTAAATTGAGGGCACCATCAAATGATTATTAAGAGAGGATCCCTAGCTTGAGTAGGAGATGGCAATCCTTTCTCTAATGGGTTGATAGCTGACCAACCTCTTGATGCAGGTCCTCTACATAGGAATCAAGATTCGGAGGTGTTAGATAAGTTAGGTCAAAGAGTTGACTTAATGAGATCGAGATAACCAAGACCTATGTCGTATGCTGTCACGATATAGGCACACATCCTCTAACTGGAGATAAATGTGCTACTATGTGTTTGAGTATGTACATTTGGCAGACCGATAGGTTGATGATCTAATCAAGGTCTATACACTGATGTGTTGGTGTGCATAAAAGGGCATGTGAGTAATACGATCTCTCAAAGGGATCATATAGGTTCATTTACTGAATCAGAAGACATGAGCTTACTCATGATATATTGAGATCGAATTCCATGCACAGTCTTCTCGCTTTAGAAGCTTGACTAAATTTGTATGTTCGATATATACTTTTTGAAAGTATATGATCAAAACCTAGGTAGGATATAAGCTTTTGGAAAGTATATGATCGATATCGACTCCAATTGCTCAAATGAAAAACTTAATGATAAAATATTTAAGAAGACAATCTAAATAGATATAAAACTTCGGGTTTATTCTAGGTCTTCTAGTATGCAGGATGTAAAGTATTAGGAATACATGTGGGTGATGTGATCAATAAACTATTATATAACCATGACGCTTCCATTCTGAGGGGGTGATGAAACATGTCTGGATTTTAGTGACTCCTCTAATAGAGAAGTGATCTCATCTTAGTCCAAATGTTGAACATTGATCTGAATGTGATTGAGATACAATTAGAATATTAGATCTACGGTTTCGATTTAATGAAACATCTGTGGTAGGTCCCCAAGATTTGGATTTGAGATATGATCTCAACATCCAAGTCACTACACGTGGACCGTACTGTCGCCCTGTCCTTATCTCCAAGTATCCAAGGAGAAAGCGCATTATTCTTGAAAGAGTCCAAGGATAATTTCATTGTTGATAATGTGTTTGAGGATTGAGGAAATTTGATAATTAAATGCGATTTAATTATCATGAGCAATATGATTTTGATTCATATTAAAGCAGAGATGTCTAAGATAATTAAATTTGATTTAATTATCAAAGGTGTGAATAATGTGAATGTGATTCATTTTATTTGGGCACATAAGAATAGAGATCCAAGATGACTAAATGTGATTTAATTATCATGGATATGAATAATGTGGATAGCACAATCCACATTAATCATGCATTATAAATGTGATTTATAATATAAATATATATAAGATGGAGATATTGGTAAATAACATCTACAATCTAAATGTTTGACATTTAATTGAAAATGTAATTTACATTTTATTTTGGGTTGTGAATGTGATTCACAAATTTCCAATGGCATGAATGCAATGTTTACATAATAATTATGAATTATTTTGTGAATAAATTTATGACAATTGTTTTTGCAAATTATGAAGATTTCCCAGGGATAAGAGATCTCATGAATAAGTAAGAGGAGTGCCACTTCCTTCTTAAGGAGGATGGACGGCCACCTTGAAATGGAATTCAACGTGTGTTCTCGACCACCACCCCCTCCCCACCGGTAAATGGAAGGGAGGCATGCCTCCTTCCTAATTCTCCTATGTTATTTTGATTTAATTAATTTTTATATTGATTATTTATTCAATGTATATTTAATTTAACTAAATTTTTTGTTGTTGTGTTTTTACAACAAAATCATGGCCATTGAAAGAAACACAAATCAATCTCAACCATTGATTTTGTTTTGTCCATGGATTCCCAAAATATTATATAAGAAGAGGCAACCCTAAGTCATCAAGGTGAAAAAAGATAATATGCTCTCTCTCTCTCCCTCTCTCTCTCTATACGCTAAGCCTCTCTTTCTCATTCTAGAGTGGTCATCCACTCCAAACCCTAGAAAGGATTGTCATCATCACCACGTAGTTGTAATGCTATTTCGAACGCTTGTGGATCTCCATCTCCTTCGGTGCACCTCGCTCATGAAGAAGATTTTGGATCTATTGAAACGAGATCAAGAGATTCATTGCTTGAATCATCAACTGGGATTGTGAGGAGCACGCTTTTCATCAACCGCTCGCATGTGTCTCCTCTATTGGATCGGACTTGAGATAAGAGGTCTCTTTGTTTAGAGACTTGAGCGCAACCATGTTTCAAGAGGTAATCCTAATACCCATTTGTGGTTTAGATGAAATGATCTGAGAAGTGTTCTAGGATCATGTGGTTTCATTATTTTAAATTTTTAAATTCCACTATCTCGAGTGACTAGTACGACTAGTTGCACCCGATCGCATATGATGCAGTCTCCAGGCTTCTGTATTGCTCTTAAGAATCTTACCATATCCTTAAATTGGTATGAGATCCAAGTTGGAGGTTTCAAATGAGATCCATAAACCTAAGATGACATGACCAGTTTTTGTTGTCTGAAGTTTCATCGCATTTTGTTCATGCAACACTGTTTTGTATGATTTTTCACCATGTTTAGATGCCTTAAAACTTAAACTCATTGTATTATGTTACCCATTAAATTAAAAAATGTTAGTACTTGATTTTTCATGATTTATAATCCGTTTGCTCAAGTTATGATTGTTTTAGTGGACATGTATCCATTGTTACGGAAATGGTATTTTAGAATGTAATCAAGAGATAACCAAAGTTTTAAAATGTCTATAAATGTGTATATACCACTTTTATTCTATTTCAAATCAAATTAGAAAGTCAAAGAAATTTAGTTTGCTTGGTTTGGAGTTCTTTTTCTCAAGATTTATTAGTTTTATTAAACATACGTCTTAACTAGAAACTTAACAAATTTGAACAAGAATCTTTTGATTATCAATCAATTAATTCATAGAAATTAATGGTTAATCTTCTGGAATAATTAGTTTTTAATTATTTTTGAAATATTTAATTAAGATAATTATTTTGAATGTTTGTAACCAACAAGATAAGATAATTTATCTTGATCGAATTGGTTACAATGAACTTTCCAACAAACATTGATGCTTAAATTGGATTAAGTATTTGTTTAGCAAATATACTTATAATATTAATCAAAATGGTTTTGATAAATATTACATGGTATAACTTCGATTGAAAGACCGATTATCATCTCAAATACAAAATGATCAACTTACATTATCCTGACCTGAGGCAGATATAGTGCCTAGTCGGGGATTAATGGGGTAGTAGGTTGCTCTGTGAGCGGTCTGTCCCACATCCTTTGCGTACTTGCCATGACAGCGGGTAAGGAAAGTATAATTATTGAAGAAATCTTGATGTATTTTTCTAATAACTAAAATTTGAATAATATGAATCTAGAGATTATACATCCTTCAAGTAACAATCAAAATTGTCTGTTGGTTTATAAATTGGATTGATAAATGGTTTACTATGAATGAATTAATTATATTCAACTAAAACACTCTATTAATGAATGGAGTTGTTAATTCCCTTGGAAGAATTAATTATGTTAATATGATTTATAATAATTAATTAGAATTTGAACATGATACTAAGGATCACATAAGTGACATCCATGGTCTTCCGTCAAGGCGAAGGGTTCCGTCACCAAGGATTGTATGTAGGAGATGCATGTCCGAAGTGACAGCTCTTACATACAAGCACATCTGGATTAGGTTCTTTACTTATCGAAAGAGTAAGGCCGTATGGGTAGTGACCCCACTATCGGTTCCTCATATTATTGGGGCGATATTGCCCGACACCTCCAGGTGAATGGGCGATTGTGATGACATATGGAAGACACGAGTGATGAGCTGAAAATCGATGCGACTAAGGTGAAAAATAATCACAATGTCGTTGTCCTTAATCGATCAATTCGGTCTACGGAAAAATATTTAAGCCACTCAGAAAATCAAGAAATTAAATGTAAGCGGCTTTCGCTATTCTTTTTACCTGGTATTGCGACCAGGGCCGAACACAAGGAGCACGATTTAAAAACTATGCAGTCAAATTTCAGAGATGAATTTTTAATGGTTTTTGAATTTTTATATTTTTTTAATTTTCAAAACAAGCACAAATGAATAAAGAAAACGCACGAGACCAAATAAGCACAAAATAGTCAAAAATGCTCAGAAAATTAAAAAGAAAATGTTTTTGTGTTTTATGTATTTTAAAATATTTTTAGTAATTTTTCGCAATTTTCTGATGTTTTTATTGTTTTCTAAAAATGAAACAGTGGAAAATAAACAAATAATGCACAGTCAGGAGTATTTTGCAATTTCAAAAATCCTTTAAATGCCCAATACTCATTATTTCTATAAATTAAAGACAAAATCTACAATAAGAAATGGTAATTACAATTTTTGGACATTTCTACAATTTTTTACATTTTTTAAGATTTTTTTATTTTTTGCACTTTTTTGGAGTTTTTAAAAAAGAAAATGCACAAAATTTGATCAGAAATTAAAAGAGATCAAAATACACCTACACTAATTTTTTGTAATTTTTAAGCAATTTTTCGATGTTTTATGGATTTTGTAATTTCAGACATACAAAATTCATTGTTTTTGAATTTTTAAATATAACAAATGACAATAAAAGCTACAAAAATTTTATATAATAAAGAAGACCAGAGCAGGATTCTACACAATTATTTTGAGAATTTTTAGGAAAATAAAAATATTTATTCTGACAAAGATATCAAGCAATTCAAGGTCTGGAAATGAAGGGTCCAAATTGCAAATAATTATTGTTTTGTGCCAAAAGATAACAAAAAATTAAATGCAGGGCAAAAAACTGTAAATTTCCTAATAAGAAGCTAAGCACGTCCAGTTCTTGAGAGGGGGTGCTTTTCTGCAAATTTATAAACAATCAAGGCCGTATCTGTAAATTTTTGAAATTCCTTTCTTTAATGCCCTCCTAGGGTTTCTATAGTGATCTTCGTTTAACAGGAGGGGGGACTTGGGCATCCACCTCCTCCTTTTTCAAGGTGGCACACGTGGGAGGTGAATGCGGGCTTCCGACGGAGGCTTTGGGCGGATGGCGGCCGCGCGGCGGTGAGGAAAGGGAGGCGCGGAGGCGCGGGTGAAGGCGGCGCCGATGCGGAGGGAGACCGCTGGAAAAGGGCGACGGAGGAGGCCGCGGTCGGGCACGCGCGACCGCTGGAGGAGGGCTCGCCACGTGGTCTGCGTGCGTGGAGGAGCACGGCTGGAGCGGGCGGAGGCTCACATGGGCCCAAGCGACGTAAGGGGGGTACTGTGGAGGAGCCTGGCGGAGTGCGGTCGAGGGAGATGGCGGGCCGTCCTCGCGCGGCCGCACGTGGGGGTTAGGAAACACCACCGCTGATGGTGGTGGGCCACTGCGTGGGAAGTCGACGGTGGTGCGGGGACGCGGTGTGGTCGGTGTGCCGCCCTCGCGCGACCTGCCGTGTGGAGGCGGCTGGCAGATATCGCGCAGAGGGCGCGCGTACGCGCTCGGCTGCGGAATGGGGGCGTGCGGGAGAAGGGCGCGGCCCGGGAGTGCCGCGGTGGAGGAGGAGCTGCGCAGGGGCGCGGAGGGGCTGGCCGTGGACGGCAAGGTGGAGATCCACCCCAGATGGCGGAGGTCGTGGCGATCAGTTGGCGCCTGATGTGAAATTTTTTTATATATTTTTTTATATTTATTTTAATGTAATCAAAAATAAATTAGAAAAATTTTTTCTTTTCTTGTATGTACAGAGATAGTAAAAAAAGGATTTTTTTAATATTTTTTTTAAACAGAATTGTAAACAACAATTTTTTTTATTTATTTCTTTTAAGATCCTGCAAAACAGAAGTTAGAAAAAAATAAATCTTTTTTTATTTTTTATTTTACCTACAAAACAAAGGTTAGAGAATACAAATTTTTTTATTGTATCCTGCAAAAACAAAGATTAGGAAACATGATACAATTTTTTTATTTATAAACAAAAATGGAGTGCGCAAATGATTATGGATCTTGGCAAAGCGGAAGACAGATCCGTGTCTCCGGTCACCGTGCGTGACCGGAGGTGACAGGTCGTGTGAGGTAGAAAGGAAATGGGAGTAACACGAAATGAGGTTCCGATATCTGATCGGATCAAAGTGTGGTGAATATTTTTGTGATTTTTAGTGATCTATAAACTAATCAATTGGGGGTAAAAATTTAATCTACGATTTGCCTAGGAAAAATGACAGGAAATAAAGTGGATCTCACCTTGGGGTTGGAAATGCCATGATGGCCTCGACGAGGATCGACATGCTGTCACCGGATGGATCGGAGGCTAGGCACCCTTCTTCAACAAGACAACGCTCGGAGATCGGGATCCTCTCCGCCAAAGATCGATCAAAAAAATGAGGGAGGAGGAGCCCATTGAAAAGAAGACAAGAGTCAAAAATGAAAGCTATGTACAAATAAGGAAAATGTTTATTGGTTAATTAAATAAAATAATTAAATAAATAAAATAATTAATTAATTAATTTCGAAATTCAGAATTAAATTAAATAAATAAATAAAGTAATTTATGGAATTCAATTAACCACCATAATGGTGGCCATATATGGTGTGGAATAAAATCATATATACAAGGTAAGTTAAAAATAAATTCAAATAAATCCAATAAATTAAATAATCAAATATGAATTTCGTAATTAAATAAAATAAATTAATGTGAGATAATTATTTTTTTTGGTGATTTTTATTTAAGGAAGTTAATTGTATACATATATTATACACATATAATACAATATACATTGGTAGAAATAAGGAAATAATTTTTATAAAAGATTTTTTTAATTTTTTATTTTATTGAAAACCATATTTACAATTATATACATTATAAAATAAATATTAATAAATATGTACAACAAAAAATGGTTAAACTGCACAAAACACCCCAGAAAACAGACTTTTTAACCGTAACTCCAAAAATTATAAAATCACAGCCATTTGAAAGATAATTTAATTTAGAGTTTGATGGAAGTGAGTTTGGTTCAATTTGAGCTTGTATGAAGCCGAAATTGGTGTTTCAATTATTGCTTTGCGGCTTTTTCTGGGTGCGATTATTTGCATTATGTACATTATTTTATTTAATACTTATTTTTACTATTTACAACACATTTTTATTTACAACTTTTGTTTACAAAAATCATTAGTTTGAGGTCAAATTATGTACAAATAAAATAATGTAAGTTTTGTACAAATATACAGGAAAAATATTTACAAAATATTTTTGGTTTTTCTAACAAAAGACCCTATCTCCCCCTACTTAATTCCTGGTTAATCAGATCAAGTCTTGACCTTCTCTCGGGGTTCAGGTCAGTTTGTATTTATTGCATAAATACCTCCTTTATTTTCTTTTCTTTTCTTCTTTATTCTTTTTTTATGTACAAAACGTGTTAAAAATGCAATTTTAATAAATGCATGCAAAATGGTAATTTGATGGAATTAGTGATATTTACAGGTGTTTGACTAAGGAAAAGAGGTTAAAATAAAAGAATAAAGGCGATGAATCATGGATTCATCAACGGGCGATCCAACGGCGGAGAGAGGGTCTAGAAGAATTGCGTGGAGGCAAGCTTCGTCAGAGCATCGGGGAAGATCTGAAGCTCCGATGAATGATCGGTCGGTGCCAAAAGAATCGTAAAGCCCCTCCGCGTCGGGTGATCGGCTCGGATAGAGTCGTTGACGGTCGGATCTCTGGGGCGTTGGTTGTGACCTGGGCGAACTCCGACGAGGGTGGTCGAAGGTGAACTGGGGTGTATCCACACGCGCTAAGTTCTGCAGGAGAAAGATCAGACTCAAAACAAGACTCCGGTCGGGGTTATTGGTCTGAAAACAAAGGGAAACGGCAGTGAATGAGAAGGGGGTCTCCGACGAAGGTGGTAGATGAAACCTAGGGCCTGATCCTGGCTATCCGAGCCAAGGTCAGGATGATCAGACTGCGTGGAAGGATGGAGGATGAGCGGAGGCGTTAATCGGAATGGGTGGATGAGGCGAAGATGCTCCGATCGGCTGGTCGAAGCTGGCAGAGCGACAGTGAAGCACAAATGAAAGATTCGGGAAATAAAGGAACCAGGATCGATATGAGAGCTACCTGAGGGTCCTAACGTGATCCTGAACTCCAGGGGATTCGGACGGCGGGGTCTTTGCCTCGACTTCGCTGCGGCTGGTGGAGGAGGCTCATTGTGGCAGTGCTCCGGCCACGAGAGGTGAGCTACGGCTATACAGCACCGTCTCGATGACCAAAGGTGGTCTCCGGTTGCTGTCACGAAGGCAGAGCTTCCTAGGGTATCAAAAGGGCGTGCAGCACGAGCTGATAAGCTGGGGAGGAGAGTGAAGAATATATAGCACATCCCAGGTAGCTAGAGGAAATGGGTCGAGGCACGCAAACTGAGGGCTATCCGCGACTCCGTAGGGATCTGGAAGGGTCACAGATCCACTGGGGAGATGCAGGCGCCAAAATCAGAGCAAGAAGGTGCAAAATCCAGTCGAGAGAATTGGGAGAAATGAGGGTAGAAATCGGATTCGCGTGCGGGGAGGTCCGGGAGGGGTAGTTGACCGGGGTCAACATTCCTCCTGGACCAATCAGAAAAATAGGAATCCAAAAATAATTGTAAAATCAATTGAAAATAGCAAATGATTTTAAATCAAGAAAGTGTACAAAATGAAAAATATTTGTTATTTTCTAAACTATTTTTATGTGATTTTTATTTATTTTTAGGAAAAATAATTTCTAGTATATACAATATATTATATTATATTTAGATATAAAATACCTATGTATTTTGTACATTATTTTTATTTTCTTATTTTTACACAAATACTACAATTTATATTTTATTTATTTACAACATAAAATTTAGAGTATAAATAATTTTTGTTTTATTTTTTTGTTTATTTACAAGTATAAAATAAATAGGGAAAGATACATATTTACATATATTATATACGAGGTGAGAGAGAGTTTTATTTTATTTTTATTTTATTTTATTTTTCTAATTTTTGTTTTATTTTTAGAAATATATACAAGGGAATAAATTTTGCTTTTATTTTTATTTTTATAAAAAAATTATAGACATAAAGGGTGTATATGTACAAGGTAGAGTGGCCTTATATCTCTCTACTTATTTTATTTGGCGATCAGGCCAATTCTTGGCCCTCTCTTGGGTTTAGGTCACTCAATAGTTATTCCAAATATTCCCTTCTTTTTCTTTTATTCTTTATTCTTTTATTTTGCACAAATACATGCTAATTATGGAATATTAACAAATGCATGCTTGTTGCTAATTTATTGTATTTGCAACTATATACATGATGCTTTGCCAAGATATTTAGCTAAAATAAAAGAATAAAGAGTGATGAATGAGTATTCATCACTCTCCCATCTTCTCACTTTATCTGAATCCCTCTTTACCTTTGTTTTCTATGGAAATCACAACCAAAATCATTTTATCCTGACTCGATTTCGTCTCACCCAATCAATCCCGTTTTTATGCATCTTTGATTCCCCCACCTATTCACCTTAGATCAGATCCTAATCTGAGATAGGATCCTTACTCCTTCATCATCCTCGAAGGATCTACTCATCCATTCAACTCACTTTCTTTTGTTTGATATTTGGACTGAGTATTCGAACTCGAGTTGATTCATTTTACGCGGGTGATCTAAGTTCGCACCTAGAGATGATTGATGCCACATCATCAGATTTGAGATCGTTTCACCGATCTGAACAATAGCAATCACATCGAAGTAAACTGCGCAAACGAATGATTTGGAGCAAGGAGAATATCTAGAGTTTCTCCTCGAAGTTGCCTCCCAGAACTAGAGTCCTGCTCTAACATCACCATCAATCAAGCCGATGACTCCAAGCAGGTCGACACCTCCTAACTTGTGACACCTACTCATCATCGCTTCTGCCATTTCCATCTGAATTGATCGTCGATTGAGAGACTCCACCGACCCATAGTCGCATACTCGCCTGTATCCGCTTTGCTAGAGACCCGATCGTGGAAGCCTCCGCCATGAGATCGTCAGCTCAAGATCAAGATTTTAAGTTGCTTGTAGTCGATCCAGATATCGCCACCAATCGTGAATCGAACTCTGTCGTTGCCTGCATTTGGCAAAAGGGCGAAGGACATTAAGCGTTTCCCCAGATTGTGCACTAGCCACATTATAAATATTATCTAACGCATAAGTATTGACCACGAGTCTACTACCAAGCCATTGGATCAAGTCTTAACTGTTTAGTCCATATTGTACGATGCTCTAGCCAATCACGTGCTTTAGCACGTGACTACTGGAGGATTTATACACAATACCTCCCCGGATATCTATTTCCAAGTAGATCCTTCAAAGGAGAGAGCACGTGACTAAGCATGTGTTTTTCCTGTGAAGTTTGCGTACTTGACCTCGCAATCTTTTGTTATCACGAACAGGTCCTCTCAAGCGCAATCACGTGACACACACACAAACACTGCATCAGATACTCTCGGTGATTCTCAAATTACAAGCAGATTCTCAGTCGATGAAGAGTGTGTGCGAATCACATGGCTTCTAGTAGTTTTGCACGGATGTCTCTCCATCTCTTGCATATTATACACGCGAACTTTAGATTTTTACCTATATACCTGGATATAGTATACATAATACTATAGTATTATACTACATACTAAATAAGATACTAAATAAAAAATATAATAAAAATACATTAAAATACCGTATTTTACTCTATATACAGTATAAACTAATTTTGAAACAAAAAATATATTCAATTTTTCATAAACAAATAAAAACACCATAAAAATATATTAACTTAAAAATCATTAAATTTATAAAAACACTTTTAAAAAATTCTAAAAAATTACCTACAGTATAATTTACTGTATTTTACATATTAAACCAAAAAAAGAAAAAAATTAAATAATAATACCATAAATAAATAAAAATCACACAAAAACGTACAATAAACCATTAGAAAGATAATTTTAACTACTACCATAAATAAATAAAATAAAAATACTTTAGCATTGTTTATTATATAAAAAAATCAAAATAAATTTCTATTTTCTATAAAAAAATAATTTACAACCTTAAAAATACAACAAAATCTATAAAAATCCTAAAAACAATCTAAAAATTCATAGAAACAATAAATAAAAATTACAACATAAAAATATTTAAATAAAAATTAAATAAAAATTACAAAACATCTTCTAAAATAATAAAAAAATCATAAAATACTTAAAAATCATAAAAATGATATCAATTTTCTTAAAATTCAAATAAAAATCCAGAAAAATCCCTATAAATAAAATAAAAATTTGGAAACCTTTTACCTTAGATTTTCTATAGTTTAACATTAGTTTCCAACAGTTTACCTCCTTGAGTTTGACTCTCCCGTGCTTGACACTATACATCTTGTTTAGGAGTACAAATAATAAAAATAAAAAGATTAACTAAAAATTAATCTTTTTCTGCTAAAATTCGACCGTTCACCACAATGATGGTTGTTTATCTTTTTAGATAACTTGATCGGTCGTGTTTTTCAGATGGCATCGTTGTCGGGGAGGTAGCGCTAGGTTAGACCATAGAGACCTTAGGTCTAGGGTTTCTTCGTTTCTCTTCACCATTTTATTTTTTACCTTACAACTTTTTGTTTCTAATATGTGTAGCATAGCTTGAGCAGCGCGAGACAGAACCACTATTTTTGTAATAAAGATTTAAAACATTGTTCGTAGAAAGGGGCCCCTTCAGGGTATCCTGACTTGTACCTCCTTCCCTCCTTTTTTCTCAGGGTCTATTGCACCGAGTGTCTGCACTTGGGGGAGCAGGACACCCACCGCAGTTTTCTCGCTTCACATTTTTCTCGATGGTTTTTCGTGGCTTTCCGAGGATAGGTGCTTGTTAGGATTTCTTGATTTTTCCCTTCGCTGCGCAACTGTAGCTAGATGCTTGCTTAGGTCGCATAACCTAGTTGCTTGCTGATCTAGGATAAAAACCAAAAAGATAAAAACACGTTAGACCTTAATTGAAAATACTCAAAAAAAGTGATAACCGAAAATAAAATAGGGACTGCTAAATATATCTGAACCTAAAATGAAACATAAGGACCCCACTTTATTTGGGAGAGCAATCCCTAACGAATGAATTGCAGGTACTTTCTAGATCTGTGAGTGAGAGATGACCCTTAAGATAGAGCCAAAGTCTGGACTTCTTTCGAAGTACTACTTAGTTCATATATTTAACCACTTGCTCTTCAGTAGGGACTCTCGGGTTTAGACAAAAATGGTCCAAGATTATTAGCAGAGTGGGAGGTTTAGAGTACATCTCAATAACACCATCCTCAAGTAATACGGGTAGACAGAAATGGTCCGTACTTACTCCCATACTGGCTGAGAATATGTGATTTCTTGTAAGAACTCGGGACAATATTTCGGGGAAGTTTCTTGCACCTATTAGCTCACATTAATCTGTGAGAAAACTTGTCTACCAAATAATCCTAAAATTGACAAGATAAATGACCACACTTTTACGGTCATCACCGGGTTAAGTTGGTGAATTCAAGGTTTTCTTTGTGTTTGACTTGTTGTGTGAGTCCTTTATCTTTGAGATCATGATCAACCATAATCTACCAAGATGATGGGTAGGCGATCGCTTCGGTCTACTCTGACTGATCCACTCTCTCGTTCACCTGCTCATTCATCCAGATCGGTTCGAGATGTCTCTCTTCCCAAATCGAAATCTACTCGAGTTGCAACTTCCAGGCGTGACTCTAACCTTGGAAGCTCGTCTTTGATTTCTTCTTCTTCTCATTCTCCCTCATCATCACCTCCGGTTCAAGAAAACCACTAGCAGATTCATGTTGACATGGCTGAGCCTGATTTAGATTCTTTCTCTTTTCCAGAAGACATGGTTGGAAAGGGACCGCAGGCCACATCAGTTATCATAGATCAGGCTGCGATCAATAGCAGTCAACTTACTTCCCTCGAGACTATGTAGAATCAGATTCGAGAGCAAGGTAGATGATGAATCCATGATTCTCGCCTTTATTCTTTTATTTTAGCTTCATTTCCTTAGTCAAATACCTGTAAATACCCACAAATTTCATGAAATTACCATTTTGCATGAATTTGTTAATATGCATTTTTAACAGCCTTTGTATTCAAAATAAAAGAATAAAGATGAAAAGAAAAAGAAAAGAAAAATAAAGCCCAAACCCCAAGAGAAGGTCAAGATTTAACCTGATCGACCAGGAATAAAGTAGGGGAGATACAGTCTTTAATCCAAAAATCCAAAAATAATTTGTACACAGATTCCCTGTATAATTATATAAAACGTGTACTATTTTATTTGTATATAAATTGACCTCAAATCAAATATCTTTGTAAACAAAAGTTGTATATAAAAATGTTTTTTAATAATAAAAATAATTGCCAAGCAAAATAATGTATAGAATACAAATAATCACACTCAGAAAAAGTCGTAAAGCAATAATTGAAATACCAATTCCGACTCCAAATGAACTCAAATTGAATCAAACTCACTTCCATTATACTCTAAATTAAATTATGTTTCAAATGGCTATGGTTTCATAGTTTTTGGAGTTACGGTTCAAAAGTTAGTTTTCTATGGTGTTTTGTGCAATTTTATCACTTACTTGTTATATATATTTATTCATATTTATTTTTTATACATAATGTACATAATTGTAAATATTATCTTCATTATTACAAATAAATAATAATAATTAAAAAAATCAAAAAAATATTATTTAAAAATTATTTCCTTATATGTACATGTGTATATCGTATTATGTGTACATAATATTTGTATACAACTAATTTCATTAAATAAAAATCATCAAAAAATAAATTTGAACATTAATTAATTAATTAATTTAATTTAATTACTAAATTCGTATTTAGATTTTATTTAATTCATTATTTGATTTAAAAACCTACCTTGTAGATAAGATATTATTCCATACCTTTAATAGCCGCCATTAAGGGGGCTAATTAATTTTTGTGAATTATTTAATTAATTTATTTTAATTAGTTTCGAAATTCATTTTTATTTAATTAATTCATTAATTATATAACTAATTATTTTATTAATTAACCACTAAACACCTTCCCCCTTTGTACATTCTTTCCTTTTTGAATTTTATTTTCTTTAGTGGGCTCCTCCTCCTTCGTTATTCGTTGATCAATCTTTGGTGGAGAGGAGCCCTATCTCCGAGAGCCATCTTGTTGAGGAAGGGTGCCCAGCCTCCGAGCCGTTCGGTGACAGGGCGTCGGCCCTCGTTGAGGCCATCACGACGTATCCGATCCCGAGTTGATCCCAAAAATTTTTATCTCGTGATTAATCTTTAAATATTGAAAATCCCAAAAAAATTCACCACACACTTTCTCATCCGAACTGAATTTTTCATCTCACATCTTGATCCTCACATTTCACATTCTACTTTGCACAACCTATCACCTCCGACCACACACAGTGGCTGGAGACACGGATATCTCTTCCATATTGAAAGATCCAAACCATTCACAAATCCTATTTTGTTTATAAATAAATAAAAAATAAAATACTTAGTTGTTTCTCTCTTTAACATTTGTTTTGCAGGAAATAAAAAAATTAAAAAAAGAATATAAAAAAATTATTAACAGCCTATTTAAAAAAAATATAAAAACAAAAATTTATTTCTATTTTTCATATTCAGAAAACAAATAAAAATTTGAAAAAAAAAAAAGATCAGCGTGCGGCAGCATCACCCACCACAACCGTGTGCTCCAGCCCCGACGCCGCGGCCGTGCACCGCATGCTCTAGCGGGCGGCACAGCCGCATCCACTGCCACTAGCCTCGAAGCCTGCCCATTGTTGCGACGATGCCACCCGCAGAGCTCCAGCCACCGCAGAAGCCTCTCCACGCGCGACTCTTGCAACCGCGTGGCTAGACCAAGCCCTCCACCTTCGTATGCGGTGGTCCCACCGCCTTTGCCTCCCATCATCGTGGCCCACACCCAGACTGCAGTCCATGATCGTGCCGCCAATCACAGCACTACGCCCCGACCTTCGCCAATCTCAAGAAGCCGTGCCACCTCCCAAGACGCGCGATGCCCTTCCACCGCGACCGCATCTTGCCGACCCGCGCTGACCCCCCGCCGATTCAGAGGAAGAAGAAGGTCGTGCCATCGACCCCCCCACCCCCCTCTATTTGAAAACGAAGGACTCAAAGGATAACCCTTGATTCGGTTTTTGAAATAAAAAAATCTTTTGGAAAAATTACAAAAAAGCCTTCAAGAGTTTCCATATTTACTATAAAGCCACCGCCAGCACAAGGCAACATGTTCACTAGTTAATTTGCATATTCTGCCTGCATGCTTATTTATTGTTATATTTTTATGCAGAAACATTGAGTAATTACATTAGGTCCTTGTATTCCAGACATTAAACTTGCTTGATCGTTTTGATGGAATAAATGTTTTTCATACTCTAAAAACTCTCAAACAAATTGTGAATATTCCTATTGTCTTTATATTCATTGTATAAAAATTTCATTAGATTTCATTGCCATTTATTATTATTAAAAATAAAAAAATTGCATATTTCCCTTTTTAAACTTTGAAAATTTATAAAATTATAAAACTTGTCTAAAAAATCCAAAAAAATTAGTGTAGGTGTATTTTACTATTCTTTAATTTCTATCCAATTTCGTGCTTAATCATATATAAAAACCAAAAAATACGAAAAACTTATAAACTTAAAAAAATTGTAGAAAATTGTAGAAAAATCAAAAAATAGTGATTCCAATCTCTGTTTGTAGATATTTAGTTGTACTTTATCTTAAAAATAAGTTCTAGAGTTTTGGGCACTTAAAATATTTTAAGTTACAAAATACTCTTGGTTGTGCACTATTTCCCTTGGTTTCCATTGTTTGATTTTTATATAATAATAAAAAATATTAGAAAAATTTGAAAAAAGTATCAAAAACATTTTAAAATCTGCAAAACACAAAAACATTTTTTCATAATCTTCTGAGCATTTTTGTATATTTTGAAAAATACGAAAAGAGTGTGGTATTGTGTGTTTTTATCCATTGTGTATATTTTGTGACTTGTTCTTCATTTGAAAATAAAAAAAATAAAAATTCAAAAACCACTAAAAAATTGTCTTGGAAATCTGATTAATTAGTTTTTAAATCGTGCTCCTTGTGTTCGACCCTGCTCGCTATAGCAGGTAAATTTAATAGCAAAAACCGCTTATATTCCATTGCATTTGATTGTTTGATATTTTTTTAAGTGGTTAAATAAATTTTTCTCGTTGACCGAATCGATTGTTTGAGAACAGCGACATTGCTTAATTTAATCCATTTTAACCGCATAGAAATTCGGCTCATCGGTAGGATAATGAATGATGTCAGAGCTGAGCTGACTCAGCTGCACTCACTAAGAGACAATGCAGATGTTGAGAATCAAGGAGCCGAGGAACCTGGGAAACCTGATGAAGCAGAGAGACCGTCGCTTGGTCCAAACAGAATGATGGAGCAACTATACAATCCTGAAGCTACTACAACTCATAGGTGGATCCGTCTCCCTGTCATTCACGAAAACTTTGAGCTCCATCCTTAGACAATCCAACTGCTTCCCTAGTTTCACGGGCTCTCTACTAAAGAACCACATCTGCACCTCTAGAAATTTGAGTTCATTTGTTGTATGACGCATGATGCGTACGTCAACGAGGACAGATCAAATTGATCGCCTTTCTTTTCTCCCTCGTAGACAGATGATGAATCCATGATTCATTACCTTTCTGTCGCATTTTGTCTTAAAACCCTTAACAAATACATGTAAATATCCATTAAATCTCATCTTTTAACAAAACACCATTCATGTGTAAATATTCACTTTTAACCACTAAAATCATGTAAATAAAAAAAAACCAGAAAAATAAAGAAAAAGGCAAATTGAATATATGTATGTATATATATATACAATATGACTTAAAATATAAATATAGCTGTAAGATATATTTATAGCCCAACCCCCGAGACCAAGTCAGCATGGATTGGTCGACAAACCAAAAAAAGTAGGGGGAGATAAGGAAAGAAAACCATAAAAAAATAATTTAACACACACATATACACCTTTCATTATTTATAAAATAAATACAAAAATTCAAAGAATTTTAATTATTTCATATGAACATATTTTTCACCAAACTCTTCTCCTAATTATTTTTAAAAATGTATATAAAAATATAAAAATAACTTAAAAATATTACCATGTATATATGCCAAGAAACCTAGCCTGCAAATTGTCAAAATCTCAACTTCCGAACATCATAACTTCCTCATACGAACTCCAATTTCAATCTACTCACCTTTAAAGTTCATAAAATAATATTCTCTAATTAATAAAGGTGGTTTCATCGAATTCGGAGTCCGTTTGCGAAAAGTCGGTTTTGGGACCAAAAGACAACGGGGATGCTGGGCTATTTATTTTCTGTAACACACACTATTTATCATTTTCTTAATTTTATAACTTTTAAATTATTTCATGATCTTGTAGTTTCACCATAATTTTTTTCATAATTTTTGGAGACTATTTATTATTTTAATAAAATCAAACACCCCAAAACATAGGTATAAATGAACTACTTAGATACTAATCATATTTATTAAAATATGCAACTAATTTATTAAAATCTATAAAATTTCGTATAAACCTTATTTAATATCCTAAAAATTAAGAAAATATAAAATTAGTTTTTGCTTATTTATTTATTAAATTAAAAATCTAAAACCTATTTAAAAATACATATTTATTAATATAATATTTATATTTTAAATAATATTTATTATTTATTAAAAGTAATTAGTCCATAAATTAGGAAATTAATTTATCTACACTTTTTGTATTTACACTTATTTAAAATAATGTAATTTACTATTTTATACTTAATTTATAAGATATTTATACGTATAGGCCAACCAGGAGCTGACACTTGTCAGCACCTGGGACCTTCTTCCCCAAGAAGATGTTCTACCAGACTCTGTTCAACCGGCCGACTTCAACCAATTTTCCCACGCGCTTCGCGAAGCTTCCGGCCAACCTAAACCCTTGATCTCTTCCTCCCAACAACCACCTCCATCGCCAGCCCTAGATCTCGACTTGGAGCCCAAGTAATCGCCCTATAAATAGCCCCCAAGTCTGCCATTAACAACGAACTTTCCAACAACCCCAGAGCCCCAGCTCCAGGTGTTCCGATAGCCCTACTTCAAAACCTCGCTCCGCTCGACCTGAGGCGGTGACAGCACCGTGGAGACGCCAGCGAGGAGGAGGAATCATCGGAGGATCATTCCAAGGCTTCCTCGGCCTTGCATCGCCGCCCAGCGTGCGTCGGAGCTCCGGTCTTTGGCCGCCGTCGAGCATCTCGTCCAAGTAATATACCTAGACTTCCCACAGGCCTCTCCCTCCATTTCATCGTTTTATTTCTCGATAGATGTGCGTTGATTAGCAACGCTAATCCTTGATTTCGTTAGCTTAATCCCTAAGTTTAGACGCACATTCGAAATCCCCTTTCGACTCGCTTCATTTCGCTTTAAATTGCATCTCAAACCATCATCGTTTTCACGCCTCTGGTTGCTTGTCTGGAGGCTTAAGCATTTTTCTCATATTTAGGCTTGCGAGTTCATCACGTTTTGGGCCGATTCTTCACGAATCGAGCACACCCATTCTTTAATTGCAGGTCAGGCATCCACGCGAGCCATTTCTTAAGGCTTGGAAGCATTCGATCTTCATCCAAAGCCATATCAAAAGTCGGACGCCATCACTGTAACAACCTCCAAGAAGAGTGAACCGTCGTCTTCATCAGAGCACCACCGCCGCTCGGAGTAGCCTCCGCCGCCATCCTTCAGCGGGCGAGCTCGAGGGGTGGAGGAGCCACCCCTCTGGCCCCGCAGGTGTGCCAAAGACGCAGGCGTTTGGCCGTGAGAAATCGGAGAAGACGAGCTCTTTGCCTGGGGCTCAACAACCTCAAGAACATAAGAGTTATAGAATCGTGACATGTGGCATAGGCTGGAGCATCCGATTAGGGTGCGCGACTTCTAATCTCAGCCGCCGATCTTGAAATGGTGGAACAATTGCATCATAAGCCCAGCCAGCTTCCAGAATTCATTTCCGCCTCACAGGTTTTCATTATTTGCATTTAGGTCCCTCTGCAGGGACCTAAATGTAAAGTTTTATATACTTTTTCTACAGAACAGTCCCTGAGGACCATTTTGAAGACATTTTAAATATCTTTTTCTTGCGCTTATGCCCCTGGGCTGTAGGGGTTGTTTCTACTTCGTGTGATCTTGTTTTTGGAAGATTTCTTGAGGGTAGTTACACAACTACCCTAACCACTTAGTATAAAGTTTTCATGGCATTTTGACGTGTTTTCGACGTGTTTTGATTTTGTCGAATCGCACTTCGTTTTGTTTTGATTTCTTGTATAGTTCGAGCTCGCGGCTCGAACCCCATTCATTCTACTACATAGTATCACCTATATAATATCCACCTATTATATAATAAGTAAATCTTTTTGAAAAATTTCCCTTGTTGAAAATTAAATAAAAATTTGAAAATAATAAAATCAAATAAAAACAATGAAAATAAAAACCAATAAAAAAGAGGTGTTTTGACTTGATCACTTAGAGAAGAGATTAAAAATAAGATTACGAAGATATAAAATCTAGGGAATTTATTCTGCCTCCTTGAGTTCGACCCAGGAACACTTGCCTGGTAAAATATTAGTGAACGGTTTTCCGAAAGAAAATCGTAATTGTTTGATAGGTTTCAAGAACCGATCTTATTTCGCGGCTTTTGCTACAACCGACCACCTTCCATCAAAATAAAAAGCCGCGAAACCGATTCTTAGCCCTCATCAAAATGGCACCGTTGCCAAGGAGGCATTAGATTCTTTTGATTTTTCATTTCTTCGTGATTTTATTTTTTTCTTCTCTTTGTTTTGTTTTTCGTACGGTTTTTCGTACGGCTTTTTCGTGTTTTGTTTTCTGAGTCTCTCTTTTGTTTTCTTACAGCTTTCTCGGGTTCACGGCTTTCGCGGCTTTCTCGATCGATCTTTTGCTAACTATTTTTGCAGGACCTGCAGGATCAGCCGACTTCTTCGGAAGCCGAATCAGTTAAAAGAGCAGAGGCCGGCTCCTTCTTCACGAGTCGGCTGCAGAGGGCAGAGTAGTTAGGGTATTTTTGTAAAAGAGAGAGAAAGGGAGAGAGAGTCTGTAATTACAATAAACAAACCTCCCACCCCCCATTTTTTTTCGGGGCCTGATTCGCCGGATACCGTGTATCCAAGGATCAGGGCACCCACCGCGGCTTTTTATCGTTCATCGGTTTTCCGCAGCTTTTCTAGATGCTTGTTTAGGTTTTTTTTACTCTATCTGCTTGTGCAGCGTAGTTAGTCTTAGGACTCACAACCTAGGTGCATGCTTTAGGGTTTTTATAAAAAGAAAAAAAATCGATAGACGTTGATTGAAAAAAACCATAAAAAAAACCACAAAACTAAAATCGGGACTACTAAATCTATCTGACTTAAAGCTGTAAAACGATTCAAGTGATTTGGGGAGAGTAAGCCCCGCACATTTCTCAGAGTACGCGAGCTCGAGAGCCGACACTTAAGGATAGAGCCCAAACCCCGTATTTCTCGCGGGATACTACTGGGTCCATACATTTGATCGCTGTTCCTCAGTGGGTAAGCTCGGGTAGCCGGAAACGGTCCGGGTTTACTTAGCAGAGTGGGAGGTTTAGAGGACACTACGCAAGGCTCCGTCCTCAAGTAACATGGGTAGTCGGAAACGATCCGTACTTACTCCCATACTGGCTGAGTGCGAGCGGTCTCGTGTAAGGATTCGAGCCAGTGTTTCGGGGAAACTATCGGGCACCTATTGGCTTGCTCAGCCCGCGTAATCAAAACGTTTGCTAATCACAACTCTAAAACTGAAAAGATAAAAAGAATGAACTCTTACGGTCTTCATCAGGGTTGAGTTGGTGAAAACGGGGTTTGCTTTGTGTTTATTTGTGGGGCGTGAGTTTCCGTAGCTTTCGCATTTCTCCCTCATTTGAATCGAAAAATGTGCTCTCCCGACTTTCTCTTGAAATCGAAGATGACGTCTCGACGGTTTTTCGGCTCAGACTCTGTGAGCTTTCGACCGTCCACCGTCGAGCGTATGTCTTCACAGGCTCGGGATGACCCTCTTCCCGAGTCGGTCCCATCAGATCTCGAGGCGAGTCAGACCCAGACTCCCTCGCCTCCTGGCCAGACTATTGAGGCAGACCTTGGCCTCAATACATCATCTAGATCTCCTGAGTACTTTTCGCTGAGTTCTTACGAGAGTTTTTACTTTACAGACGATCAGATGGCTCGCGGGAAAGGACCAGCAGTAGACGAGAGGCCACCAGCTGGGGAACATCAGGAGGGAAGATCGGAGCTGAGCGCAGATGCTACGACCGGCATTCTCGATACATTACAGCAGATGAATTTACATATTCGAGAACAGTATAGAGTTCAGACCGAACTGCAGGCTAAAATAGCAACACTGAGAGCAGGGGCCGGGAACCAGTTACCGCTTGCGGTTCCCGCAACTTTACAGGACGAGTATGACCCGGGCGCTCGAACGCTCCATCACTGGATTCGGCTACCGCTGAATCAAGGGCCATACAAACTCCGACCGTCCTTCATCTCCTTTCTTCCCAAGTACTATGGGAATGCCGCAGAGGAGCCGTTCACGTTTCCACAGCAATTTGAGATGATCTGCAGAATGACATGTTATCCAGGAGTAACACAGGAAGCCGTGCGCCTCAAAGCCTTCCCCTTTGCCTTAGCCGATAAGGCCTTTATTGGCTGAGTCATTTGGGGAGGGAAATTTCTACGTGGGACGACCTGAAGTCCACCTTCCTGCGCAAATATTTTCCTCTAGGAAGGACGAACATTATGAGGAGTCAGATCTCCAATTTTACGCAACTGCCGCACGAATCATTCCATGAGGCATGGGATCGATTCAAGGACCTGACGGAGAGATGCCTGCATCATGAGATCCCAATGAAGGTGCTAGAACAGAACTCCTTCGGAGGACTCCAGCCGGAAGTACAGGGGCTAGTTAGTGCCGCATGTGGCGGCAGCTACTTGAACAAGGATGCCGAGTCAGTCTGGGCCATCTTCGAAGGGATGGCAGAGAACTCGAGAGTTGTAGACTCTACTCGGGCATTTCAGAAAGCCCCACAGCCACCACATCACCGAGAACAACACAAGGTGGCAAACATTTCGGACTCTGAATCCAACACCAACATGGGATTCATTAGTGAGAAATTGATGTTGGTGGACGTGATTCACAAGCAGGTCCAAGACCTACAACCGCTGCGAGAGTTGGAGAAACTCTCATATCTACTTCAGCAGTTGAGTGATCTATCAAAGAAGGTCGCTGATCTTCAGATCCAGTACCAGCAGAACCAGACTTCTTCGAACACACAATCATCACGGAGGATCGCACCCGCTCCACCCACCCGTCAGATACACTACGTCCAGAGCGAGCCCGAGATTCTGCAGATTGATTGGCATGAGGATCAGTCTCATGCCAATTCCAGCCAGATCATCAGCACTGCAGAGATGGAGGTGGAGCCGCAATCCACTTTCGAGATCAACGGGATTTGGTATACTCCGATGTAGCAGCCGAGTATATCGAATCAGCAGTAGCAGCAGCCGTACGGTCATCCGCAGCATGGACGTCCGCAATTCCAGCACCGCCAGAGCTTCACGCCGCAGCATTCTCATCCGAATGTCTACCATCAGAGACCGCAGCCTTTTTATCAGCACCCTGCCCAGTTTTCACCGAATTATTCTTTTCAGCAGCCGCAGCAGTCTTCCTCCACACCTCAACGCTACTCCCAGCCTTCCACCTCTCAGCATTTCACGCCAAGGCAGGAGAGAGGAGCAAGCCAGTGCCACCACACCGAACCGGAGATGTCTTCATAGGCCCAGGCGCTCAACCAGATCATGGATATGCTCAGTACGCTCCAGATCGCGCACAAGACTGAGATGGAGTAGGTTAACCGTCGTCTGGACGAGTTAACTGTGCCGAAGACCACTCTCCCAGCCCAGCCTCAGATGAACCCAAATAACAAGAGGAGGCATCCAGAGCAGGTAGATACTATAGGTAAGATCTCGTTTCCTGAATTTTTATCTAACTTCATTCGTCTCAGGAGCGGTAGATCACCGCAAGCACCTACTGGAGAAGAGGAGAGGGCACCAAAGGAGCACGAGCATGATTCTGATGCCGAGGAGGAGAAACTGCAAGAGGATGAGGACGCAGAATCAAGAGACGGGAGCAATGCCAATACTTCAAATATGGACACTGGCGACTCAGACGATGACATCACGCCAGATCAGGCAGAGAGCCCGGACAAAAACATCTCTTCTCCTGTTTTAGAGAGTTTTGTAAATAATTCTGAGACTCTCGATGTAAATGATGATTTTGAGTTGAATAAAAATTCTAATTTTCTGACTCCTGACTTTATTCCTTTTCCCGATGCTTTGCTTGGAAAAGGAAAGAAAAAGACCAAAAATAATCTTGAATCTCCACAGATTGAAAAGTTACTCAAAGATCACATCTTTCTGAAGATCCCTCTCCATGATGCCTTAGATCAGTTTCCTTTGCTCAAGAATCAATTGAAAAACAGATGCACCACGTGTAGGAAAAAGAGATCCCAAACAGAAAAACATGTCTTGACTAAGGCAACATCATGTGCGATACAGACTAAGCTACCGAAGAAGAAGAAAGACTCAGGTGCGCATTATGTCAGATGCGAGATCGCAAAAGCCGAGTTCGATCACACTCTATTAGATAATGGTTACTCGATCAATTTGATACCCGCTTCCTTACTCGAGAAGCTCGAGTTAGGTCCTCTTTACAAATCCCGCGCGATCCTTCAGTTTGCTGATAGATCCGTAAAGAGACCTAAGGGTATACTTCGGAACGTTATCGTAACTGTGCAGGGTCTGCAATTCCCAGTGGACTTTATGGTCCTAGATATGAATTGCCCTGCACAGTTACACCTTACCCCGATCATTCTCGGGAGGCCTTTTCTAGAGACCGCAAAGGCTCTCTTTGATTATGATACAGGGAAGGTATCTTTTCGCGCCGAGGGCGAAAAGGTACATATAGAGATGGCGAGAGAATCGAACACTTTCAGTGATGCATCTTCAGATTTTCTGTGCTCTTTAGCCTCCTACGATTATATGGATGAGGTTCATCTTGACGACCTCGAAAGATATCAGGTAGAGACCCAAGAATGTTTGACAGAGGACGGGTCCGAGACCTCAGGAGGTAATTTTTCTGACGGGACCTTATATTTTAGTCTGGATGATGAGCAGCAAAGGGATCATACTTCTAATGAAATCAATGCAGAACTTTCAGAATCAGAAACTCCACACAATTCCTCCGTCTTAGATGAATCATAATTCTATCTAGCTGACTTATTCTCTTCTGATCATTTTGAGGAGTCGGATGATGTCTTGAACATCTTCTGTAGTCCGACTCTAGAGCACATTGAGATGGTGGAAAATCAAATCGCAGACACATCACCTACTGATACAGATCCCCATACAACTACAGATGATGTTGCAGCAGATACAGATACTACCTTTCCAGAACTTAAAACTTTGCCACCAAACATGAATATGCCTTCCTTGCGGGTCCACATCAATGGTTTCCGGTCATTATCAGCTCAACTTTGACCGATGATCAAGAATCTCGTCTGATGGAGATTCTAGAAAGAAACCGCAAGGCAATTGGGTGGACTGTATCTGATCTCCGTGGGATTAATCCTGCTTTGTGTTCACATCATATCTATCTCGATCATGACAGCAAACCCTCTAGAGAGTTTCAGCATAGGCTGAATCCGGTTTTACGAGAAGTTGTCAAGAAAGAGATCACGAAATGGTGCGACGCAGGTTCATTTATCACATCTCCAACTCTGAATGGGTTAGCCCATTACATGTTGTGCCAAAGAAGTCAGGAATTCAGATGGTGAAAAACGAGAGTGGAGAGGAGATTCCAAAGAGAGTAACCACGTCGTGGCGAGTATGTGTTGACTACAGAAAGTTGAACACCGTGACGAAGAAGGATCACTTCCCTTTGCCTTTCATAGACCAGGTCATAGAACGGTTAGCAGGGAAGGGGTACTTCTGTTTCCTTGACGGTTACTCTGGATACAACCAGGTATCAATTGCTCCTGAAGACCAGGAGAAAACCACCTTTACTTGTCCGTTCGGCACGTATGCCTTTAGACGGATGCCCTTTGGATTGTGCAACGCTCCTGCGACTTTCCAGAGGTGCATGCTTGCTATTTTTGCGGACATGGTCGGTGATTTTCTAGAGGTTTTTATGGATGATTTTTCGGTCTATGGTGAGTCCTTTGACGATTGGTTAGCGCATCTAGACCAGGTTCTGAAAAAGTATTGTGAGGTAGATCTCATTATGTCCTGGGAAAAGAGCCATTTTATGGTTACTCACGGGATCGTGTTGGGGCACGTCATCTCCCTGCGAGGCATGGAGGTTGACCCTGCCAAGGTGGATGTCATCAAGAAACTCGAGCCACCATCCAACATCAAACAGTTACGGTCATTTCTGGGGCACGTCGGCTTTTACCGATGGTTTATCCAAGATTTTTCCAAGATTGCCCGACCGTTAACTGAATTTCTAGGCAAATACATCGAGTTCGTTTTAAATGACATATGTCTTAATGCCTTCCTTACATTGAAAGAAAAGATAATCAGTGCTCCTGTCCTAAAGCCGCCTGATTGGTCTCTACCCTTCGAGATCATGACGGATGCGTCAGATTTTACGGTCGGGGATGTATTAGGGCAAAGGAGGAATGGACTTCCCGTTGCCATTCACTATGCCAGCAGAAGCTTAGATGATGCTCAGAGAAATTACACAGTGACAGAAAAGGAGATGTTGGCAGTAGTGTTTGCACTAGACAAGTTTCGATCATATCTGCTTGGCTCGAAAATCACCGTATACACTGATCACTCAGCTATCAGATTTCTAATGGAGAAGAAGGATGCCAAGGCACGCCTTCTTAGATGGATTCTCTTACTTCGGGAATTCGATTTGGATATCAAGGATAAACCTGGAGTAAAGAATGTGGTAGCTGATCACCTCTCCCGATTACAGATAGATCATCCTTCAGATAAGTACACGCCAGAGATCGCAAAGAGATTTCCTGACGAGAGCATCTTTGCGGTTACAGAACTTCCATGGTATGCAGACATAGTGAACTTTCTGGTCACACAGAAAAGTCCTCAGGGTTGGCCAAAGAACCGAGTTGAGAAACTAGTTTCTGAGGCACGATATTACCATTGGGAGGATCTGCTTCTTTTTTGTGAAGGACCGGATTGTGTTTACAGGCGATGTATTCCTCAGGAGGAATATAATAGTGTCCTCACTTTGTGTCATTCTTTAGAATCAGGAGGACATCATTCAGGGAAGAGGACAGCGCAGAAGGTATTACAGAGCGGATTATGGTGGCCAACTCTTACAAGAGATGCCTGCACATTTGTGAAGAGTTGTCCAGATTGTCAGAGAGTTGTAGGGACATTCAGTGCCAGAGATGTAATGCCGATGCGACCCGTCATCATCTATGAGATCTTTGACACATGGGGCATATATTTTATGGGACCGTTCCCTTCTAGCAGCGGCTTTGAGTACATTCTTCTCGCTGTAGACTATGTTAGCAGATGGGTGGAGGCTATACCCGTACGAACCGCAGACAGCAAGACCGTTTGCAAGTTCCTAAGGGAACACATCATTTCGCGGTTCGGGATTCCTCGTATTCTAATCTCTGATGGGGATAGCCATTTCATTAATAAGGGGATGAAGAAGCCAGTGAAACAATACAGCATCGATCACAGAGTAGCTTCTCCTTACCACCCACAGACGAATGGCATGGCTGAAGTCTCGAATAGGGAGGTGAAATCAATACTTAAGAAACTAGTACGACCGGATAGGAAGAACTGGTCACTGCTTCTAGACCAAGTTCTTTGGGCATATCGTACTGCATACAAGACTCCCTTAGGTACTTCACCATTCAGGCTAGTTTATGGAAAGTTGTGCCACTTGTCCGTAGAGATCATGCACAAATCTGAATGGGCAATTCGAGAGATACTGATGGATATGCAGAAAGCAGGAGCCAAGAGAAAGATAGATCTGAATGAGATGGTAGAAATTCGAAATCAAGCATACGAGAACACACTCATCTATAAGGACAAAGTGAAGAAATGGCAGGACAGACATATTCGGCACAAGAGCTTTGTCCCTGGGCAGAAAGTCTGGTTGTTCAATGCAAGGTTGAGACTTTTTCCCGGCAAATTGAAAAGCAAGTGGGAAGGACCGTACATAGTCAGAACGGTGCACGACAATGGCAGTATTGCGATATCAGATGTGTCACCTGGTGCAGAGCCGTTCGTGGTTAACGGGCAGATGCTGAAGCACTTCGTAGAGACTACTGATCATCTGGCCCGTACTGAAGTGATCTACTTTATAAAGGAATCATGATCACTCCTTCACTTCTTCCTGTACAAATTCTTTTGAGCCATTCTTTTCTGGAGATTCACCACACTTGTATATTCTTCGTAGACCACAATCGTCCCCGTTTTTGCTCGTCTTCTATTCTAAGGATACCAGATCCTAAGTATAGGGGGGACCGATTGCCCGCTGATTTACATTTTATTTTTTGTACTAATTCTTTTGTATAGCCATTCTTTTTCACGAATCATTGGTTCCCAATTTTTGGCTACACTCTTTTCTATACTTAGGATGTCGTATCCTAAGTATAGGGGGGACCGAGTGATTTCGATGATTTCGTATTCTTGTCCTTTTGAACTTTCGTTATTTATCCTTTTCATTCAGTCATCCCGTTTTTGCTCTCCCTTGATACTTACGATGACCTGATCATAAGTATAGGGTGGGTTGACTGACTTGTGATCGATATCCTTTTTCACCCACTTTTACTTAGCACGAGTTATGTCCTCCTTTTTCTCTTTTGACGCTATGAGGACATAGCTCAAGCTAAGTATAGGGGGGGTGTATATATTGTATATATACTTTTGTCCATAACTCGTACTTTTATGTATTTTCTATATCTATAAAATCCATAAAAAGTGGGTAAGGGTTAATTTAAAATCCACTCTTTTATTTATAAAATCCTTGTAAATAAGTAAAAACATGCTTAAAATTTGTAATTAAAACTTGTAATTAAACTTTATAATTAAAATTTGTCCTTAAAATATGTATAATACTTATTTAAAACCTATTTATTAAAACTTGTGTAAAAACCATTCAACCCTTGTAAAATACTTTGTAGATAAAAGTTGTAAAATACATTAGACACTTAACTAAAATAAAATATACCTTGTAAAATTTATGAATAAAACCTTGTTTATAAAAATCATAAAAATCCATAAAAATACAAAGTCCAAAAAAAATTACAAAATCCATAAAAATGAGTAAAATTCGGAAAATTCACTTCACAAAAACATGGTTGCATTTGCATTCGCATTTTTCAGAATATGTTTGATTTCCGGAACTAAGGACTGAGTCTAGTCTAAAGGATGGAGCTTGATTACGACCTTTAACTCTCGTTGTAAGGAGCCTGACTAGGATCTGGAATTTAGACTCTTCAGGTCTTGTGACTTAAATCTTTGGGTTCCGTAAGACCATATTCGGGAAATCAAGTCATCTGAGCTTAAGTAGACCATTTGGAGTCATCCGTACAACTCTACACCAATGAACCAATCTTGAACACATGCACTCTGCACTTAGCTCAACTCGCATGGAGTTCCGAAGGGCAGTACACCTTGGTAGTGTGTTCCTATCCTTATCTTTGCGGCATTGACGTCTAAAGACGGGAGAGAATGGGGTTGCGATAGTTGCTTCGGATGAGGGAAGGATCCGCTGACACAATTTTTCTAAGACCTCAAAAAAGGGACGGACTAAAAAGATGCTATATCCGTCGAGGCACAAAAAGATGAATGCAGTGCAAGCAAATTACAAAGTCAAAGCAATATAGAAGCCACCAAATAAGACCACAATGGTCCAAGCTTCCACCAAATATGCCTGCACATCTTAGTGGAGACTCAGCTACACCGGTTGGGCTTCACAAGGAGATGTGTCTATACTGGTCGCACTCCACTTCTTTTCTCATTCTTCTAACTTCTCCCTATATTCGATTGTGGACATAGCAGAACTAAACTCAGAAGGGAATACCTCCCTCCCCGAGGAAAGAGTAGCGGGATGAGGAAGCCATAAGAGTGTATAGCCGCGATTGACGGTTTCTTCGGTTCTCTAAGCTGGAAGAGCTAAATCAATTCACACACTGTACAAGTTGACTTCAAGGATGATAGAGTTTGCGATATGAATAGATGAGTCTGAACTAGCCGATGAAGTGATCTTGAGTAAGGATTATGGAACTTAAAGACTGTTGAGGACAAAATCCTAATCCTAGTTAAGGTTCCGACGAAATGCTTGTTTCAGGCCCGATCGAGCTCTGTCCTTTTTCTGTTCTCATGAATTGGTTTAGGAAAACGAATTCATTCTGACTTTCTTTTTCACTTACTTTTTCAAAATAAGTGTTTGCTAAGGGACTAGCAAAGTTTAAGTATAGGGGGGTGATGAATCCATGATTCATTAACTTTTCTGTCGCATTTTGTCTTAAAACCCTTAACAAATACATGTAAATATCCATTAAATCTCATCTTTTAACAAAACACCATTCATGTGTAAATATTCACTTTTAACCACTAAAATCATGTAAATAAATAAAGAACCAGAAAAAAAAGAAAAAGGCAGACTGAATATATGTATATATATATACAATATGACTTAAAATATAAATATAGCTGTAAGATATATTTATAGCCCAACCCCCGAGACCAAGTCAGCATGGATTGGTCGACAAACCAAAAAAAGTAGGGGGAGATAAGGAAAGAAAACCATAAAAAAATAATTTAACACACACATATACACCTTTCATTATTTATAAAATAAATATAAAATTCAAAGAATTTTAATTATTTCATATGAATATATTTTTCACCAAACTCTTCTCCTAATTATTTCTAAAAAATGTATATAAAAATATAAAAATAAGTTAAAAATATTACCCTATATATATGCCAAGAAACCCAGCCTGTAAATTGTCAAAATCTCAACTTCCGAACATAATAACTTCCTCATACGAACTCCAATTTCATCCTTCTCACCTTTAAAGTTCATAAAATATTATTCTCTAATTAATAAAGGTGGTTTCATCGAATTCGGAGTCCGTTTGCAAAAAGTCGGTTTTGGGACCAAAAGACAACGGGGTTTCTAGGCTATTTATTTTCTGTAACACACACTATTTATCATTTTCTTAATTTTATAATTTTTAAATTATTTCATGATCTTGTAGTTTCATCATAATTTATTTCATAATTTTTGGAGACTATTTATTATTTTAATAAAATCAAACACCCCAAAATATAGGTATAAATGAACTACTTAGATACTAATCATATTTATTAAAATATGCAAACTAATTTATTAAAATCTATAAAAAAAATTTGTATAAACCTTATTTAATATCCTAAAAATTAAGAAAATATAAAATTAGTTTTTACTTATTTATTTATTAAATTAAAAATCTAAAACCTAATTATAAGTACGTATTTATTAATATAATATTTATATTTTAAATAATATTTATTATTTATAAAAAGTAATTAGTCCATAAATTAGGAAATTAATTTATCTACACTTTTTGTATTTACACTTATTTAAAATAATGTAATTTACTATTTTATACTTAATTTATAAGATATTTATACGTATAGGCCAACCATGAGCTGACACTTGTCAGCACCTGGGACCTTCTTCCCCAAGAAGATGTTCTACCAGACTCTGTTCAACCGGCCGACTTCAACCAATTTTCCCGCGCGCTTCGCGAAGCTTTCAGCCAACCTAAACTCTTGATCTCTTCCTCCCAACAACCACCTCCATCGCCAGCCCTAGATCTCGACTTGGAGCCCAAGTAATCGCCCGATAAATAGCCCCCAAGTCCGCCATTAACAACGAACTTTCCAACAACCCTAGAGCCCCAGCTCCAGGTGTTCCGATAGCCCTACTTCAAAACCTCGCTCCGGTCGACCTGAGGCGGTGACAGCGCCGTGGAGATGCCAGCGAGGAGGAGGAATCATCGGAGGATCGTTCCAAGGCTTCCTCGGCCTTGCATCGCTGCCCAGCGCACGTCGGAGCTCCGGTCTTTGGCCGCCGTCGAGCATCTCGTCCAGGTAATATACCTAGACTTCCCACATGCCTCTCCCTCCATTTCGTCGTTTTATTTCTCGATAGACGTGTGTTGATTAGCAACGCTAATCCTTGATTTCGTTAGCTTAATCCCTAAGTTTAGACGCACATTCAAAATCCCCTTTCGACTCACTTCATTTCGCTTTAAATTGCATCTCAAACCATCATCGTTTTCACGCCTCTGGTTGCTTGTCTGGAGACTTAAGCATTTTTCTCATATTTAGGCTTGCGAGTTCATCACGTTTTGAGCCGATTCTTCACGAATCGAGTACACCCATTCTTCAATTGCAGGTCAGGCGTCCACGCGACCCATTTCTTAAGGCTTGGAAGCATTCGATCTTCATCCAAAGCCATATCAAAAGTCGGACGCCATCACTGTAACAACCTCCAAGAAGAGTGAACGCCATCTTCATCAGAGCACCATCACCGCTCGGAGTAGCCTCCGCCGCCATCCTTCAGCGGGCGAGCTCGAGGGGTGGAGGAGCCACCCCTCTGGCCCCGTAGGTGTGCCAAAGACGCAGGCGTTTGGCCGTGAGAAATCGGAGAAGACGAGCTCTTCGCTTGGGGCTCAACAACCTCAAGAACAGAAGAGTTACAGAATCGCGACACGTGGCATAGGCTGGAGCGTCCGATCAGGGTGCACGACTTCTAATCTCAGCCGCCGATCTTGAAACGGTGGAACAATTGCATCTTAAGCCCACCAGAATTCATTTCCGCCTCACAGGTTTTCATTATTTGCATTTAGGTCCCTCCGCTGGGACCTAAATGTAAAGTTTTTTTACTTTTTCTACAGAACAGTCCCTGAGAATCATTTTGAAGACATTTTAAATATCTTTTTCTTGTGCTTATGCCCCTAGGATGTAGGGGTTGTTTCTACTTCGTGTGATCTTGTTTTTGGACGTTTTCTTGAGGGTAGTTACACAACTACCCTAACCACTTAGTATAAAGTTTTCATGGCATTTTGACGTGTTTTCGACGTGTTTTGATTTTGTCGAATCGCACTTTGTTTTGTTTTGATTTCTTGTGTAGTTCGAGCTCGCGGCTCGAACCCCGTTCATTCTACTATATAGTATCACCTATATAATATCCACCTATTATATTATAAGTAAATCTTTTTGAAAAATTTCCCTTGTTGAAAATTAAATAAAAATTTGAAAATAATAAAATCAAATAAAAACAATAAAAATAAAAACCAATAAAAAAAGAGGTGTTTTGACTTGATCACTTAGAGAAGAGATTAAAAATAAGATTACAAAGATATAAAATCTAGGGAATTTATTCTGCCTCCTTGAGTTCGACCCAGGAACACTTGCCTGGTAAAATATTAGTGAACGGTTTTCCGAAATAAAACCGTAATTGTTTGATAGGTTTCAAGAATCGATCTTGTTTTGCGGCTTTTGCTACAACCGACCACCTTCCATCAAAATAAAAAGCCGCGAAACCGATTCTTAGCCCTCATCAACCGAGCAACCTACTGGCTGAAACACTTAAGGAGATATGTTTCGACATTGGAGCAACTAAGAACCGCACATCTGAATAAGCACTACACACTTGGTTAAACAAATGCTGCTAGAGCCATGATAAGTAATTTCACCATGATAGGGAACGAGCAGTTCCACGAGGCATGGGACAAATTTAGAGAGCTCATTGATCAGTGTCCACATTATGAAATTTCAAAGCCAACTCTTATAAAGAGTTTCTTCAGTTGACTGACACCAGAATTATAGGGACTCGTGAACGTATCTTGCGATGGATCATATTTTTCGATGCATGAGGATCAGATCTGGCTCATTTATGAGAAAATGGCAGAGAACTATACCATGATGTCCCAGACTCGAGTCTATATCGGACAATGCCATCTACATATCACGATCACTCCTGAGTGGCACAAATCAAATGGACTCCTTCTTCTGTTGTATCAATACCTATTAAATCTTCATCAGGTGATATGAGGAATATTTGTCAGAAGTTTGATCGCATGAAAATCATCGATAAAAAGTGCCAGAATTTAGACAAGCTTGATAAGATTAACGAGCTTGAGAGACGTCTTAGTGATCTGAAGCCACAGATTATGTGCCTTTAAGAGATATAAGCATATACTCAGTCATTGAAGAGCACCTGTGAATCATGTGGCTTTTTGTAGTTTTGTGCAGACATCCCTCCAGCTCTTGCATATTATACACGTGATCCTTAGATTTCCATATAATTACCTATATACCCGTATATAGTATACATAATACTATACTACTATACAACATACTAAATAAGATACTAAATATAAAAATACAATAAAATATCATATTTTACTCTATATACATTATAAAATAATTTTTAAAAAATAAAAATATTTTCTATTTTTCATATATAATTAAAACACCGTAAAAATATAATAAACTTTAAAAAAATCATAAAAAAAATATAAAAACACTTTTAGAAAATCTAAAGAATTACCTACCGTATATATTATTGTATTTTACATATTAAACCAAAAATAAAGTAAAAAATAAACGATAAAACCCATAAAAAATACAAAATACATAAAAACTTATAAAAATCATAACTAAGTAAATAAAAATCATACAAAAACGTACAATATACCATTGGAAAGATAATTTCACCTACTTTCCAAAAAAATAAAGAAAAAATACTTTACCATTGTTCACTATATTAAAATCCAAAATAAAATTCTATTTGCTATAAAAGTTTAATTTTTCATCCTTAAAAATACAATAAAATCCATAAAATCCTAAAAATAATCTAAAAACTCATAAAAAAATTAAATAAAAATAACAACATAAAAATAAAATAAAAATTACAAAACATCTTCTGAAATAAAAAAATCACAAAATACTTAAAAATCATAAAAAATATAAAATTCATGAAAATTCAAATAAAAATCCAGAAAATACCTAAAAATAAAATAAAAATTAGAAATCTTTTACCTTAGACTTTCTATAGTTTAACACTAGTTACCAACAGTTTGCCACCCTGAGTTCAACACTCCCGTACTTGACACTATACATCTCGTTTAGGAGTATAAATAATAAAAATAAAAAGATTAACTAAAAATTAATCTTTTTCTGCTAAAATTCGACCGGTCACCAAAACGATGGTTGTTTATCGTTTTAGACAACACGATCAGTCGTGTTTTTCACTTTCATTTTTCGTTTATCTTTCATTAATAGTTCATTTTCAGATACAATATTAATAATTTTGTTTACGATACAATTACACCATATTACTAGAGCTCTATTTTTTAATAAACAATTATGAGTCAAAGACAAGCATCTTCCTCCTCCTGTGATTCTTTACCAATTTTACTTTCACTGGAGTCATCCCATTTAGCTTGTAAGTATTTTTTTCTTTGTGTCTTTCATATAAAAAATTTTTAGAATTATTTTCTTGTTCAAATGTTACCTTGATAACAAGTAAATTGGTTAGAGTGAAATTATTTTTCTATTTGCATATACCTTTTTATTTATAAAAAGCTTCATGAATCCTTTAAAAAGAAGTACAATATCTTCTTCATTCTCATTTTATATAATTCTTTATTCTCATACTCAACCTTAAATTCTAGTTGTTTCTTTTTATCATAAATGATATTATCCTCCTATGTTTAATTTATATTTTATAACATTAGATTTTCAATGAGGTCATCTATTTTTAAATCTTTATGACATCATTTTCCTTCTTCTATAATTTTGTGTTTGGGATCTTAGTATTTTTACTTTTTATTTCTCCTACATCCGTTTTTTCCTAAAGCTTTTACGTTATTGATTATGATTATAAATCTAGTATATACATTTTTTATTGTTTCATCTTTTTCATTCAAAAATATTTGAATTTTTGAGTTAGTAGAACATCTTACTATTTTTTACTTGGGTTGTTTCTTCATGTGTGGTCCTAAGAGTGGTCCAAATACCATACCCTTTAAATTCTTTAGGATTAAGAGTACCAATATAGAATTCATAGTTTTGAATTTATGAAAATTATTTTCTTTTATTCATCATAAAATCATTCATATTTGGGTTTCATAGAAAATACATAAGTATTTTCTATAATATTCTAAATTATAATCAAAATATTGTAAAAAGATTTCAATTCTCCATTTATGTATAATTTGCTTCATAAAAGTAAGGGATCTAATAATATAATATCCATTAGAAGTAGATATATATATCGACTTTTTGGCCATTTTACTATTACACGCTAGATTTTTACACCTAAATTATGTATGACAAGTCTCTCATAAGTCATGCTAATTGATATTACTAGAATAGCGAGGCATTATACTATATTGATTTTAGTTTTACTATGAATTATTATCATTAATTAAGTGCTACCAATCAAGCCATAATACCTACTTATAAATTAGATATAATTCACAAATGCATAATGATTTGACAGAGGAAAACACTTGGGTAGAAACCTATTACCTTAAGACTCCTATCTAGTATTCTTAACCTATGTTTACGTAGGTTGCATTGACCACATTACTTTAATGAGAATAATGTAATTCCTATTACAATTCATACCTTGTACAATCCACAAGGCAACACCCATTCTTTTTACAGAAAGAAAGTACAATGAATCAACCTATACAAAAGTACAAGTACAAATTACCTATAGAGTACCATTCCACCTTATTAAGATTAAAATTAAGAGTTTGAGGGATAGAATGGTGGGAAGAAGCATGAATGAAGCGTTGTTGAAAAAAAGAGGATGCACAAGAAGCAACTGCTTTTAGTTTGTTGTAGGGAAGGTAGTAGGTGGATCTAACTTAAGGCATCTTCTCATGTTTTATTACTTCTTTAGGTATCATCTCTAGGTGAAGAAATATTATTAAATATCTACTTGGGTGAGGGCAATTATGTCGCCCATGAGCATATGTTTCTCCATATGATTCCTCTACCCAAGATGTTAGGCACATCCTCTCTTCATCACATGCTAATATCTGTATTGTACTATTAGCACGTGATACAGACAATCAAGTAAAGATGTATGCATGTATGTATGTATGTATGCATATAAGGATGATTATGATGTCAATGAACCTATGTTGCTACACATGATTGATGAATCTCCATTTGATCACCTTTATTCTATCATTTTGGCCTTAAAAATCTAGCTAAATGCATGTAAATAGCATTATTTTGTACAAATTTAACATTCATTATTTATTCCATTTATTGCATATTAAATATGATTTTTAATACCAAAATATATAGAATAAAGAAAAGAAAAGAAAAAGAATAAAATCCAAAAGGTATCTTATGACCCTAACGTCGAGACCGAGGCATCTTGATGACTGAGTCGACAAGAAATAAAGCAGGGGAAGATAATGGTAAACAACAACAATAAAATTCCCATTCTTTCATTCATCAATAAGTTCTTTTTAGGACCTATTTTATTATTTATTATTTATACACCAAATAAAGAAATTTTATACATAAAATTTGTAGATAAAAATACATAGAAAAAAATACAAAATTGATTTCATACAAAAATAATATAGAGTGTACATTTTATACTCTAAATAGAGAGCTAAAACCCTAACTTCCCAGACCCAAATCTTCTCCATATGAACTCAAAATGTATTAAAATCACCTTTATATAACTTTTAATAAGCTATTTAGTAAAGGTGGTTTCATTCAATTTGGAGTTAAGATGTAAAAGTTAAGTTTTGGACCCCTATTGTATAGTATATCTCAACAAAATGTTCTTTATATTTATTATTTATTATTTTTATAATTTCATATTTTTATAATTTTGTAAATATCATTCATAGAATATGTACAAATTAAATAGAATAAAACTATAAAGAAAACATAAAAATAAAATAGTACGTAAAAATACATAGATGAATATATTATACTTATACATATACAATATATAGATTAATTTATTTAAGTGTACATATTACATCAGAAAAATATAATAAAAATATATTTATGTGTATTAAAGTAAGTTATAATAATAAATTAAGAAAAGAAAATAATAAAATCAAAATACAAAATAAAAATAAAATATACAAACCATAGTTAATTATACCTATAAATAAAACCCTAAAAAGTAACTTGTAATAAAACAACTCATAAAAATAAATAAAAATCATATTAAAATACTATATAAAATAATAAACATTTTTTATATTTTGACAAAAAATCAATAGAATTATTTACTAATTTATTTCAATTTTTCTTCGAATTTTTAGACTTGAGTCAACTATTTGACTCAAGTCGTAGGTCTGACAGTCCAACCCTTGACCCCTTGCTTATCGATTTTTCCCTCGTAATACATCGCTCGATGAGATGTACTTCCTTCATGACTTGTCTTCCATGTTCATGCAGGAATCACACCGACCTCTCTCCTAGGGATGAGCTCCATCGATCCTACCATAAAACCTTGCTGAAGTCGTCCCGTTCGCCACCTGTACTTAAACACCCTTCTTCTTCCTTTTCGAATTTGAATCCCTTGGCTCCGTTTCTTCTTCTCCTTTTGCTCTCCATGGCTCGAATTTGAATCCCTTTTTATCATAAATTGCACATTCGTAGTTCGTTGGAGCTCTACTCCGGTGAATCATTCCACCATCAACTACCACGTCTCCGACCCACCAAACACCCTCACCTTCTTCCCATGTCGAGTTTCTAAGCCCCGTGCACCTCCAACTCAATGATCTACTCCGGATCAAGACTTGGTTGCTCCACACCACACCGTCAGAACACCTCTGCCCCCTCCCATTCTGACTCCTTTCCACCCTCTGATGGGTCAAGGCAATATGCCCTCGACCCAACATTCTTTTGTGCAGGCAGGGAGCTTAAGAGCCAGCATGAGGAGCTTTAGGATTCAGAGGGGGGTCCTAGGTCGCCTTAACTTATCCTACCCCCTTGGACTCCTCTGATGTATCTCGAAGATTTTTGAGACCTCCTACTAGCAAAGATAACCTTGGAGAACATTTTATGCACCTGAGCAGCTGTGGAGATCGTCGGAGTTGCGAGAATCGACCCATCAAAGTTCACCTAAAGACCTCTTCTTCCCTGTTACTTAGGGAGAGAAGAAGCTGTTTGATATTATCTTGTGAGAATTTCAATCATGCCATTAAAAATTATGAATCACATTGATACATTACATTTACGGTTAATTGTCCAATGTGAATCCAATTTATATTAGCATTTATTTTGTAATTACTATTTACAATTACATCTCTCGAGCATATTATAAATCACATTTATAATATTTGTGATTATTATGAGTAGTGATAACCACACTACAGTTAAATCACATTTAAATATCATGGATGACCATTCTCATGTTCTTAAATAATATGAATCATATTCACATTACTAATTGTAATTAAATCATATTTAATCATCAATTTTTCTAAATGCTTAGATACATTATCAACAATAGAATTATTCTTGAACTCCTTCAAGAATAATGTGCTTTCAATGCGGATATTTCGAGATAAGGACATGGTAATTGTACATTCTATGTATAGTGACTTGGATTAATATCATATCTCAAATCTAGATCTCTAGAACCTATCAAAGATGTTTGATCAAATCAAACTGTGAATCTAATCTTCTTATTGTATCTGAATCATAATCAGGTAAATATCCAATATTTGGACTAAGGCTAGATTGTCAATTTACTAAGAGGAGTAACTAAAATACAAACATGTTTCATCACTCCCTCAAAATGGAAGTGTCATGGTTATACAATCGTTTATGATTACATCACCCTCGAGTATTTCTAATACCCGTGTTGGACTTGTAAGCCCTGGACGACCCATTAAATGTAATAAAAGTTATTGTTTTTATCATGTCTATCTAAAATGAAATGAATAATTGAATGAATGCACTTTATTGTTAAGGTCCCTTTGTATAATCAGGGTTATGTACCATGTCCATATTGAATACCATACAACTGGGAGGACAGAACTGACTTCAAACATGTGATATTCAATAAAAATATCCAGTTTGAGAATGAGACGGCAATCTTTCTCTAAAGATTGATTTTCAACCAACTTCTTGATGCAAGTCCTCTACATAAGAATTGAGATTCAAAAGTGTTAGAATAATCAAGTCAAAGAGGTGACTTGATGGGGTCGAGATAAACTAAGACCTAAGTTGTAATTGTCACGATCAGGCACACATCCTTTGACGTGAGACAGATATGCATCTATATGCCTGAGTATGCAAATTTGACAAACCAATAGATTGGTGACCTAGCCAAGGTCCATATCCTGGTGCGTTGATGTGCATACGAAGTTGTATGATAAGTATCATATCTTGAAGGAATCATACAGGTTCATAGTCGATGAACCGAGAGACAAGCTCACTCATGATATATTTTGGGGTCAAAATGAATTTCATGCATGGTCATCTTGTCTATGAAATCAGACATAAATTCGATATATTAATATATGTTTATGTAAAATATATGATTAATATTTTCTCCCAATTATTAAATGAAAAATATATTAATACATTCTGAAGAAGATAGTCAAACCAGGGTTTGAACTTTAGATTTATCTATGTCCTTTAGTGTGAAGGATGGATGAGTATTTGGAATACTCAAGGTTACTTTTGTTGTTATAATGGATAATCTACCATGACACTTCCATATCGAAGAAGTGATGAAACATGGATTTTAGCGGCTCCATTTTGCTAGATGATTTGTGATTTAGTTGGATTAATTCGCAATTCATTTGAACTTAATTTCCAATTCTTATTCCAATTTCAATATCTAAATGTTGAAAACAGAAATGGTCATGGAAATGGAAATATGCAAGATCCTTGAGCTCATTTCTTAGCTCCAAATGGTTTGGATTATGATTAGAAATAGTCAAGGAAGTTGGACTCAACTCACCAACACTTTGTCCAGCTCATGAAGAGTGTGATAAAATTCTTTGAGCTCATTAAGAGTGTAAAGTGTTACAATTCAAGCTCAACATTCGTAGGTGATAGAGTTTTTGCAAAATGGTATATACCCTGAAATTGGATAGTTATCCACATTTCAAGTCACTATACATGCATAGTATGATATCCCTGACATTATCTCCAAGTATCTGCATATTTTTCTCAAGAGTCCAAATTGGATTAGGGCTTATACCTATTAATGGCAATCTTGTAATAATTATGCTTATTACATATTATTGATGAGGGAAATTTTGTGAATATGATTCACAAGTATAACTCATTGAGTAATGTGAATAGTGATTCACAATATATAATATTTATATGGATGTAATTCATATAAATATTCATATGAATTACATAATTTTTTCAAGGCATGAGATTGTGTGAATTTGATTCACATTTATTTTGCAGAAGTAAATAGGATTTATATTTAATTTTAGGCTTACAAATATGATTCATAATATTTGAGGATTAAAATTATAATTTCTCCAATGTTCATAATATGATTATCAGGAGAATTAATTAATTAATTAAATTTGCGACAACAACTTCCATTTATGGAAGGTGGTGGGTGTGTATACTAAGTATACATGGTCAACCATGTTTTTGAATTCTTATTAAATTAGGACTCTAAAGTTGTTTCTTATTTTATTTTAGTTAATTAATATTTATTGGATACAATGAGGAGATAATCCTTATTGAATTAGAACTTCCTCTTAGCCCTTGATTTAAAATCAAAGGGCTACCATGGTACATGTTGGACATGTACAATAAGTATAAAATGAGGGCCATGCTCTATCTTTTTACAACAATTTTAAGAGCTAAAATCCTCTTATAAATTTCATGCCCCTTTCAGTGAGACAGAGAGAGAGAGAGAGTATTAAGAGTCTAAAATTCTCATAGCTCTCTTCTTGTTGCCTCAGTCAACGTCCGCATCCGTGGGAAGCAACACGATTCATCTCCGCACCCGCGAGAGAGAAGTCCGCAGATCAGATTTCAATTCGGGAGGTTTCTTTCATAGAAGCTCATGCATCAAAGGTAATCTTTATTCACCTTTATTATTCATTGTGAATATTAGAATTACTAAAGTAAATCATTTCCTTATATATATTTATTTGATTTCTAGATGCACAAATTGTTGTGCTACATTTTCTAGTCCATACGACGAGCTAACATTGTTATGGCAAATTGTTTACTATATATTACATGTTTTCGGTGATGCGTATAAATATTTTTTTACTTCCTTAAATTGGTTAATAGCCATAGTTCAGAGGATTTGGATTGCATCCAAGTTCGATGAACAATAGGCTAGATCATCCAAATGTCAGGTACATTGTCTTGCAAAAGTTTTAACAATTCCAATGATTCTGCGACTTTCGAAGTTGCTATTATTCTCTCTTATTTTTAAACATAATTTTGGGATATATATATATATATGAGTTTTATTAGGTATGGACTCATCCCCAAAAAATGCACCAATTGTTGGTGACATTCGGAAGAAGATTCGGTTGTTAAAAGAGGATGCAGACTCTGATCTCGTCCAAAGATGGTAGAAAGAAAATATTGATTTTTTGGATATTATTTTGGGTCATATAACATGATAAAATACCTAATAATAATTCATAAATCAAGTCCCCAATTAGTGGGAACAAGTTTCACGCAATATTGACTGTGCAGACTCGAGAAATTGGATTTCTCCATATACGGAGGTGGAAGAGGATTAGATTGTCTTATTAACTTGTTTCTCATATTTTGGGACTTAAAATTTATGGAAATATATTTGATATGTTTACATCATGAGTTGGACCCAATAATTTAGAAATATCAGGGCCACAAAAAATTTCAAGTCCAAGTTATATAATGCTTCCTAATTTAAAGTGTGATTGTCACAACTTGCAAAATTAGAATATGAAATCAATGTTTATTTATTTTTGGAAATATGAAATAATAAAGAATGTCTTTTTATTTCATATTTTTTCTGATTAATTATACACTTGAATGTTTATAATGCAATTATAAATTGTGGAATTAATTTTATTAATTTTACAAATTGTCTAGATTGTTGCACTAGACATCATTCGCAATTGAAATTATTTTTATTCAAAAAATTGTCTAAATTGTTGCACTAGACCATTTGAAATTAGAAAAAGGAGTTTTTTTAATTTAAGAAGTGTCTAGATTGTTGCACTAGACCTTTTGGAAACTAAAAAGAATTTTAAATTCCTAAAATATCTGAGAGTTACTATGTAGTATTATACATGGCCGAAAGATCGACAAAAACATTCTTATTACAATATGTATCGATTTTGTTGTCTCAAATTGATTCGGAGAAGGTGACTAGGCTAAGGAAATGCTAATGGGTTACTTACTTGGCATCATGCATCGCATTTACAGTGGAAGTGCTTCGTATTAGCATTGTTTGTCCGACATGGCTGGATATGTCTCAATGAAAGGTGGCATGAGGAGTCATGGTAGACTTTAACAACTAGAATTTAAACTTAAATTGTACTAAGTGAGGATGGAATACTATATGGTAACATCAAGTGCATAAAATATCAAACCCTATTTTGCACTGCTTAAGTGTCATTGTTTTAATTAGATTAATAGTAAGATAATAAGCATGTGTCCTGACTCTATCCCTTAGATTAATCACGAGAATATGATTCACCTTTAATTTAAACATTATAAGTACTAAGTCATATGATGGCATCCATGAGCTTCTGCCATTGCGAAGAACTTAATCACCATGGATTGTATTTTTCGAGATGCCCATGCGTAGTCATAACTCCAGAATACAAATAGCCATGGAATTAGGTTCTTTATTTCTCAAAAGAGATGGGCCGTATGTGTAGTGACCCCAATGTTATTCCCCATATTATTGAGGTGGCAATGGAATACATGTAGTGTAAATTGATATTTGCTCATTGATGGCTGGTTTAATCGAGAACATGCTAACTCCATAATGTGGGGGGTTTAGGTGTTGAAGACCGAACTGCAAATACAAATTGGACTTGTAAGGTGGAAAGAGTTCCTATTTCTTTCATCGTAGATGCATTTTTTCATATCATTGGTGGGAAATGAAAATGGAAAGGAGACTTAGATCCCCTAGTAAGGCCTTTAGTTAGCTTGCCTCATGCTTTGAAAGCTTATAAGGGAAAGTACAAAAAATAGGAGAACTCTTGATTTAGAAAATATTAAATCATTTAATTTCCTTAGTCAAGATTTTAAAGTGTATTTGATTTTTCCTTTTATTTCAGATGAAATCTCTCAACCCACTTAACAAACGACTTGAGGTCAATTAGTTGACTAGCCCCAGCTATTCATATTGGATCCGGAATTTAGAGCTTGTGCTTACGGCTGAGAATATCAGGTATGTGCTCTCTAGCAACAAGTACGAGGACCCTCATACTGAAGATGTCCGAGACTTCAACAAGAAGTGGGACAAGGACTAGATGTTGGCCCATTGCTACATTCTCGGTTCCTTATCTAATGTTCTTGAGAAGCAACATATAGATATGGAATCAACTCAGGACATCTTGGTGAATATGAAGGAGATATTTGGCGTGTGAACCACACTTAACGGTATAATGTTATGAAAGATATGCTTCATTGCAGGATGCAAGATGGCACTCGAGTTAGGGAACATGTACTCTAAACGTTTGGGTATATCCATGAGTTGGAGACTTTAGGAGCTGAGATGGATGCATATATGTAATGTGATTTCATACTAATGTCTCTTCCTAAATCTTTTAATAACTATATTCTTTCTTACCATATGAATTAGTTGAAACATCTAAACATTGAGTTACTTGCTTCATCGAGATCCACTGAGGAAATCATGAAGAAAGAGAATCCCTTCGGTAATGCAATGGTTGCATAGGTCAAAGGGAAGCGCATCTGGAAGTAAGGATCAAAGAAGGGTCCAGCTCAAAAGAAGAAGAAGAAGAAGAGACAAGCCATTGTCACCTCTTAGAAAACATCTACACATCTGACATCCAAGAAAGGGGATGTATACCATCACTGCAAAAATTCAGGACATTGGAAGCACAACTATCCAGAGTACTTGAAGACCCTCGAGAAGGGAAAAGGTGCTTCCCCGATACGTAATTCATCTACTTTCATCACTGAAACCAACTTACTCGTAGGATGAGAAGATAGTTGGATTGCTGATTCAGGTGCTTCTATTCATGTATACAATTTGTTGCATATGTTTCAGGAAACTAGAAGTCTTGATGATGTGAAGATAGTAATACAGATGGGACTAGATGCAACTGTTGCAACAATCCCCATTGGTACATGCCGACTATCATTATATAGTGGAAGAGTCCTAATTATTAGAGAATGTCTCTATGTTCCTGATGTTAAAAGGAATCTTTTATCTATATCAAAATTGGTTGGACATGGATATTCATTCCTATTATGTAAAAAACTTGTCATAAATTTCTTTGGTAATTTTGTGGTAAATCGCTTATTAACAACATGTGGACTCTATGAATTGAAAATGCATGATTGTGTTTTGAATGTCAATACCATTGATAACATTAATATTAATAATAATATTAAAACCCCTAAACGATCTTGGGAGGATGGTGATCATTTAACTATGATCTGACATCAGAGACCTGGACACGTGTCTGTTGATAGGATTTATAGACTGGTAAAATATTGAACTTTGTATTTTCTGGAAGTGTGAGATTTAGCAACTTGCGAACATTGTATTCATTGGAAAATGTCTAGGGCACCCTTCTCTAAGAAAGGTCAACTATGGAAGGTATATTAGATCTAACACATAGCGAAGTGTGCAGTCCCTTTCGTACCACGACTCGAAATGGACATCAATATTATGTGATCTTTGTTGATGATCATTCGTGGTATGGTTTTATCTTATTACATCACAAACATGAAACTTTTGAAAAGTTCATCGAATTCTTGGTTTGCTTGAAAACCAAATAGGAAAAAAGATAAAACAGATTCGATCTGACCAAGGTAGTGAATACCTCTCAGATTAATTCAAAGAATACCTTAAGGAGAGAGGAATTATTTCCAATTCCACTCCTATAGGTACTCAACTCAACGGAGTTGCAGAGAGATGCAACAGAACCATGTTGGACATGGTGAGATCAATGATGAGTAAAGAAAACTTACCTCTCAGTTTCTGGGGACATGCAGTAGAGAGTGTAGCTTATGTCTTAATCAAGATAACATCTAAATCCGTACATAAAACTCCTAATGAGCTTTGGCATGGCACCAAGACAAGTGTATGACACTTGAGGATTTGGGGTTGTATGGTTCATGCCAAAAATATGAATCCAAGCAAGCCGGAATCTCACACTAGAGAGTGCTACTTCATTGGATACATAAAGAATGGTATCACATACCAACTTTATGATCCTAAGACTTAAAAGGTATTTTTTCTAGAGACATCAAATTTATTGAAAAATAATTCCTTAAAAGTCAAGAAAAAAATGAAGTTAAGGAACTAATCGAATCTATAAAGACTAATGAAGTTCCTACACTAGAAATTGAAGAGATAGTTTAAAATGACACGATCGTACCTCCTAGAAGGAGTTCTAGGGTTGTAAGAGAACCTGAAAGGTACAAATTCCATGTATTAGAAGAGTCTGATGATGATCCAACATCATTTGATGAAGCTTTGTGTGACCGTGACATAGATAGATGGATACTGGCAATGAAGTTGAGATAGACTCCATGCACAAGAATGGTGTGTGAACCCTTGAAGATCCACCTAAATGGGTCAAACCCATTGATGAATCTCCATTTCATCATCTTTGTTCTTTCGATTTGGACTTTGAGCCCTACATAAATGCATGTAAGTAGCATTATTTTGTACAAAATAACAGTCATTATTTATATTGTATTTCTTGCATAAAATACTACATTTAAAGCCAAAATAAAAGAATAAAGAAAAAGAAATGAAAGGCCAAAGGGACTGAACGACCATAAACCCCGAGACCTAGGTATTCTGATGACTGGATCGACAAGGAATAAACTAGGGGGAGATAAGGGTCAACAAATACAAGAAACCCTGATTCATAAATAACCAATAATGCATTTTTGGGACCTATTTTATTCTTTATTGTTTATATCTCAAAAAAAGAAACTTTGCACATGAAATTTGTAGCAAAAAATACATAGAAAATATAAAATTTATTTCACACAAAAACAGTACATATTGTACATTCTATACTAAAAATAAAAACACAAACTTCCCATACCCATATCTTCTCCATATGAATTCATAATTCATCAAAATCACCTTTAATTTATATAACTTCTATTAGCTATTTAATGAGGGCAGTTTCATTTAATTTGGAGTTAAGATGAAAAAGTTAGGTTTTGGACCCCTATTGTATTATAGCCTGAATAAAATATTCTTTTTATTTATTCCTTATATTTTCATTACTTTATATTTATAATTTTTAAATATTATTTATAACTCATTTACATAATTAGAATAAAACAAAATCATAAAAAATAAAGAAAAATAAATATGTATATACAAATAAATAGATGAATTATCTATACATATACTTATATAATAAATACACATATTCATTTAAGTATGTAAATAACTTAAGAAAAATACAATAAAAATATATATAAGTGTATTTATATAAGTTATAAATAAAGAAATTTTGTATATAAAATAATATAATCTAAAATACATAATAAAAATAAAATATACAATATATAGGTAATTATACTTATAAATATACATGTAAAAAGTAAAATACAATAAATAAATGTGTAAAAATAAAAAACATAATGAAATATTAAATAAATAATAAAAAAATTTATGTTTTAACCAAAATTTAATGAAATCATTTATTATTTTATTTTAAAATAATAAACATTTTATTTGCACCTTTGTCATGTAGTGTGCGTACATGGACCAATGGAGGCAGCCATCCGCTGACGGCAATCAATTAACTGATCTAGGCTCTAGAACGTGTCAGATCTTGTTTGACCCATCTTTCATCTATTTTTTCTCGTCACTTCTTTCACCATTTGGCCTCGATTCCTTCTGCAAACTTCTACCTCGATCAATGACCATTCAAACCAGATAATTTCTTCGATTTGAGAACCTCTGAATAGAGCGCATTCTCCCGATGAAGTTTCCATGTACATAATATCTCTTTCGACCTCCATTTGAACTTGATACCTCTTACACCGAGTTAACCCTAACCCAAGCACCGATTGGACATTCTGGTGATAGCAAGAAGGTCTTCCACGCTCCAGGGGGAAGATTTGGTGTTGATCTGAGGTCGATCCGAGCTTTGTCGGCCAGCTCCACCGCAAGCTCTGTTCCTAGCTCCTCCGAGCAGGTGAGCCCTTCTTTCATTGCGTACTTTAATTCTAGGATATTCAGTAGCTTAGATATATCTTTATTCCATTTAATTTCATGTTGAATTATTAGAAAATATAAAAATATAACTCACTGGAGCTAAAACTATAGACCTATGTTTCTGCTTATTACGGCTGCCCTCTGCCTCCGCTATCACCTCCAACATCTTCCCCTTCATCCTCTCTTCATCCTAAGCACATGCACCCCTCTAGCTCATATCGGGCATTCAGCTCACCCTCTCTATCACGTCGCCGGAGAGCTTTGTCACACCTCATTCCTGCTCATTTTCTCTCGGAAAGGCCTCGGGAGGCTTTGTTTTTGTTTCCCCTATCAAACCCTGCAAGTATCGAAGAGAAAGTTCCCCTTACAGGGATTTGAGCCCAGGAAGTGGTCCCAGACACCACGAGACTCCATGACCACATCGATGCGTCCTAGAACATTTTGAGACCACCATCTGATATGCATGGGTTGTAGATCCATTAAGCACCAGATATGATCTTCCCAGGTGACAAGATGAGGGAGAACATGCCGATCGAAGCTCACTGGCACCATGTTCTTCAGTCGTTCTTCCACCTGGTCTCTATGTCGTCCAATTAGGAGCTTTGTCTAGTTTGAACAATTGTCGTCAGATCTCCTTGAGAGGTCTAATCCTCGCCAGCCATTAACGAACCAGTATCGTGTATCCAGAGCACGTAGAGCGTCAAGTGGACTCGTCCCAACGGCTGGATCGTGCCGCTAAGGCTATTTTGCATATTCACTCCCTGAATTTTGTATTTTATCTTCAATACATAAACATTAGTCTGTAGTGTAAAAAGTTTTGTAATATTTGCAGTTTGCCTCTATTAATGAATCCTTGATTCATTAACATTCTGTTTGTATTTTGTCTAAAAACCCTTAACAAATGCATGTAAATATCCATTAATTTCCATTTCTTGAAAAAACTCCATTCAAGAATAAAAATGCATTTTTATGCACTGAAATCATGTAAATATATAAATAAATAAAAATGAAGAAAATAAAAAGAAGGCACATTGTAGATATGTATATATGTACAATATGACTTATAAAATATAAATATAGCTGAGAGATATATTTATATAACCTAACCCCCAAGATGAAGTCATCATGGATTAGTCGACAAACAAATAAGTAGGGGGAGATAAGGAAGAAAACTATAAAATGAATTATTTAAACATTCTACACATTATTCTTTAATTATCAAATAAATACCAAAATTTCATTGATTTTTAACTAATTCATTTATACATATTTTTCACCAAACTCTTCTCTAATTTATTTCTAAAAATGTATATAAAAATAAGTTAAAAATATTATTTTGTATATATCCAAGAAATCCAACTTTCAAATAGTCAATTTATTTACTTCCGAACATCATAACTTCTTCATACGAACTCCAATTTCACTCTACTCACCTTTAGAGTTCATAAAATAATATTCTCTCATTAATGAAGGTCATTTCACTAAAATCGGAATCCGTTTGCAAAAAGTCGATTTTGGGACCTAATGATAACTAGGTTTCTGGGCTATTTGTTTTATTCAGAACATGCTATTTATAGTTTTAATGATTTTATCAATTTTAATTATTTTCTTGATCTTGTAAATGAAGCGTAAATTATTTCAGAGTTTTTAAAACCTATTTAACATTTTAAATAAATCAAGAACCCTAATTTATAGATGAAATTGAATTGTAGATTATATACATGTATTTATTTATATATTTAAATTAAATTATTAAAATCTTTAAAAATTCACATACATCATATTTATTATTCTGTTAATTAATAAAATATAAAAATAATATTTTATTTATTAATTTATTAAATAAAATCAAAACTCTATTTATCAAGTATACCATATACTTATTTAACAATATTATAATTATATTTAATTAAATATTCATTACTTATTAAAATAAATTGTAAAATAAATTAGTATATTTAATTATTTACACTTTTTATTTTTATACTTAACTTAAATAATGGTATTTACTATTTAGTACTTAATTTACAAAATTATCTTACTCTCGGTCTGCCAGGTGCTGACACGTGTCAGCACGTAGAGCTTTTTCTCCAAGAAGATGTTGGCCATTAACTGTTCCAACCAGCTAACTTTTCTTCTTTTTCTCATTGCATTTTTCACCCATTCCTTTATTTCAACCCTTGATCCTAATCATCTAATTACCCTAAGTCACACCCATCTTAGATCTCTACCTAAATTCTACCAAAACGCCATATATAAATCCTTAAAGATCGTACTTCACAACTAACTCTTCCCACTCCAAAATGAATTGGTCGTTGACCCTACTTCTTCAGCTCTCTCTACCTCATCCAAGCCACGACAAGGCTAGAGCAATGCCCAGCATGGAAGATTGATCGACGGTGGAGAAGTTCCAAGGCGTCGTTTGCCTTTAATCATCACCGTGCGTAGTGTAAAGCTCCAAGTAGCCACCTCGTTGAGCAAACAACAATAGGGTCATATACCCTATATTCCTAGGTACCTCCTTCACCCCCTTTTTGATGTCCAATAATTTCATCTCCTAATTAATCCGCTTAATCATGTCATTAGATCCTCTAATAATCATACTTTGATTCTCATATCAAACCAACTTAAATTTCATCGCCACCACCATTATTCTTTTGGGGGAAAACACCCCAAATCTCCATACGTTACAGTTGGCTGCTACATGTCTCAAATGAGTGGTTCAGATCATCCAATTCCATTTAATCATAGCCGCCAATGATGAAGGGGTAGAATATTTATAAAGATGCCCCTACAACTTCCAGAATATCCACAGAGCCTCTTGATATTTTCATTAAATCCAGACATTTTTCTCCTACGTTTTAGTCCTTGATAAGGGACCAATCTGCAGAACTGTTTCATATTTTTTTCACATTTCTACCCTTGTATTATAGGGTAAATTTGGACATATTTCATACATTATTTTGAGTTTATTTTTTCTAGGGTAGTTACCCAACTACCCTAGCGTGCTTTTGTTGTATTTTTCGCAGAATTTTCATCGCTCTATTATTGAGTTTTGATTTCTCAAACTTTGTTTAAGTTTTGAGTTATATCTTTTCTCGAGCCCCTTGCTTGAGATGTTATATCTACTATATAGTATCACATATATACCCTATCTTTCACCTACTATATTGTAGATACAATTGTTTAAAAACTATCCATTTGAAAGATAAAAAAATTGGAAAATTAAAATTAAAATAAAAAATAAAAAATACAAAAAGAGTTTTCTATCATTGAAAAAGAAAATAAAAGGAAGATAAAAATATCACAAAAAATATTTCTCTTTTCTCAAAAATCTCGAGCACTATTTTCTGCCTCCTTGATTCGACCCAAACACACTCACCTTGATAAATATGTAATACCAATCTTTTCGTTGGTGTTGAATTTTTGTTTGATTAATGGAAATTTTGTTTTCAAGCGGTCTTCTACACTAACAACTAATTTTAATGCTTAGAAAATCTCGTTATCAAAATGGCACCGTTGTCGGGGAGGCGTAGCCGCATTTGATATTTTTGAGTTATTTTTTGTGATATTCTTTTTTCTTCTCTATTTTCTTTTTCTTTTCGTGTTTTCTTGGTTTTTCGTAATTTTCATGTGTTTCTTTTACTTCTGATTTTTTTCTCTTGATTTTTCTTTTATTTTCTTCGTGTGTTTTGTGTTGTTTTTGTTTCCTTGATTTTTTTCTGTATTTTGTTCTCAATTTTTATTGATTTTTTCTTGAGTCCTTTTCTCTATTTTGAGTTAGTTTTTTATTGATTCTGTGTGAGTTTTTATTTAATTTTTTTCCTTTATCTATTTAGCTAACCCTTTTATAGATATGATGAACATGTATTTCACCACTTTAATGATTGTATTTTATTGTAGTACAGGCTATGAAAATGATTCATGCAAATACCACACCATCGAATATGTGACAATTATTTTACTTGGTATGTATACCAAGATCGAATAAAGGGACACAAGCTTCCTAGTCTATTCATCGAAAATTATCGATTAAATAATGAGTTATTAAGTTCTAAATTAATGTCTTTGAATGCAGATGTGATGCATGCCATAGAATAATATCAGATAAATCACGAAGATAAATGATACAGAGACAAAGTTATATAATGCTTGCCTTATTATTTTATTTAAATGCAATTAAATTGAGATGCAATGTGTCTGATATGCATCAGACAACTATGCATGAGAATAATGTACAAAGATGCCTAAAATAATCACATCAATGAGCAATCAAGGAAAGGTTAATTTCAGAGACAAATGGAGCATTAATAATGAAACAATTAAGTATTAATGGAAAGTAATGAGAGAGAAGAAGACACTATACATCATCAAAAGATAGAATATTTATTTAAGTATCAAAACATTAAATAAGTGATGCCAATATATAAAGGAGGAAATTAACAACAAAATGAGATTAGAATCAATAAAAACAGAGTTCGTGTGCTCAAGATATGATAGAAATAGTGCTAGGGCATAAATGCAATAAAAACAAGAAAACAAATGGATAAATAATTACAAATAGACCCTTGGAGGGGCCTAAATATAATTTTCAAAAGTCGGAAAGGCCTACCTATAAAATTCCCTTGTGCACAGGGGCATGTCAGTAATATGTGAAAGACGGTTGGGCCTCTCTACAAAATGTTCAGGCACGTACGTGGAGCATGTGCACCTGGACCTGGATGTATTCTTGAAAGGTCGAGGGGTGTATCTGCAAATAATCCCACCCCCTTACATGCGAGGCACGTGGGACGACGTTCGAAGGGGTGCAGCTTTGGGTGGGCACACGGTTAGTCTAGGGTGCTTCAGGCGAGTGCTCGGGTCTATCGAGCCTACAAATCGATGGCGCAACTTGGCAACAGCTAAGCTGTTTGATGGACACAAGAAGGGTGCCATCCAACAGTATATGTACCTCTAGGAACCTCCTCCTCCACTGTATCTCAGCAGCGCAAATAGAGCTCCGACGACCATGCCAGAGCTCCTCCTTGCTTCCCAAGGTCCTCTGAGATCGGAGAAGGTCGCTGACGTGTCGTCGAAGGAGATGGAAGAAAGGAGGAGGTGACGTGATGACTGGAGAGGCGGGGCGGTGCATCGTCGTCGGAGGATGAGTTGGAGACTGGAGCAGGTTTTGAAGCTCTGACCATTGAAGGAGATGCGTACTTGCAAGCATTAGTAATAATCGAAGCAAGTGTTGTGCATACGAGGCGAGTGAAATGTTGGCATGTGCATGGCGAAGAGGGTGGAGGCCCGACGGGTCCTCTGCCTTGAAGGCGGAGAAGGTCAGTCGACATGGGTGGGGGTACTGACGGAGGGAGGGTGTAATTGAAGGGTTGCGTGAGGGAGATAGATGGGCGACAGAGCTTAAAAGATGGTCGATGGGAGGTGGAGTGTATCATATGCAATAGAATAATTGAGAGAAAATCAACGTAACCAAGGTGCGAGAAGTTACCTGATTGGAGCAAGTTAACAAGTGAAGGAGGAGCTTGGGCAGAGGTGCCTAGGGGACCTCCGATCGTCGCTCGAGCAGGTCAGCAAGTCCTACGATCTCTACAGTTGTTGGGATGTCATTACTCGATCGTGAAGGCTGAGGGTCAACACCTAGACGAAGGCACCATTATGTCCCTCATTCCGACCTCAGTCTTTCAGAGCGAGGTGGAGAAGGGCTAGAGCTTTGGCTCTATATTGGTGGATGAGTAAAGGCAGGGGCAGATCTAGGGTATTTGAAGGCAGAGGTCTGGTTGTTTTCTGTGTTAATGGCGGTGCTTGTAACGACCGGTGAGAAAGCTGTGAGTGAGGGATAAAGTCTCTAATGGATGCGCGAGGATGGCGGAACCTAGGGCTTTGAAAGGGTGGCGTTAGATTTTGGAGGGAGGGTCGGAGGAAAGGGTTAGAAATGGAAGGGGCCGCCAGGGTCATGAGGTGTAAGTACTGGAGGGGAATGAACTAGAGATAGGTGAATGGTTTTGGACCGTTGGATCGCTCAATCCAACGGTCGGGAGATAGGCGCTATGGAGAGGGTAAGATCAGATCTGTGAATCTGATCAAGAGGTGAGGAGATGCGCGGAAGGTGACTGTGGAGATGAGCTCTTGGGGACTCATCCAACGATCATGAGAGGAGGGCTGACATGGATTATTAGACATCTAATGGCTGAGATGGAGGTAGGAATAAGTGGAGGAGATTTGATCTGGAGAGGGGGATCAAACGGCTGTGAACAAAGAGGAGAAGGATGACTGCAATGGCGGCAGAAAGAGATGGATCTAAGGTCGGAGAAAGTGGTCACGTGGCTTGGGGAGAGAGGGGCCACATCGGCATCCTAGAAGGTGCCACGTGGTCGTACCAGATTATTCACAAAATGGAAAATAATTGAAAAATCAAAGAGAAAAGGAAGGAAGCAAAATTAGCAAAAAGTCAAAACATGAAAGTTGTAGATCTAAATGACATCTACAAGTTTTATGTTGAAGAAAAATCAAAAGAGGTCATTTAAACAAAGAAATATTTTTGGTAGCATTTTTAATTGAATAAAAACACTATTTTTTATAGTTTTTTGTTAATTTTTTTGCATTTTTAATATATTTCTAAGACTAAAATAAATATATACAATATTTAATCAAATTGAGGGGTTTTTAATAAAAGATATAATAAAGAAAATGTTAGTAGTAAAAACACAATAATTAGGGTTATTATACATAGAATATATTTAGAGTTAATAAAAGTTAATATTAAGGAATTAATTATGGTTTTTATTTAATTGTTTAAGTTTGGAGAATAATAAATGGATTTTAATATGATGTATCTGAGATTCATCACTCCCTATACTTAAACATTGCTCGTCCTCGAGCATCTAAAGAATGAAGGAGTTGGATTAATTCCTGACAGTACGTGTGAATTTTCAAGGCTTAATTCATCGAAGACCCTTAATTTAAGTAATCGTAAAATTCTGGGCTCAACCATGCTTTAGTCAAAAGGAATCCAACTTCTCTAATTATCGAACTCTCTGTTTGTACATATAATATAAGGATATGACATTTAGTGTACTGCAATCATGAGAATTGATTTGTGATGTCACCTAAGGTTCCATTCCAGGAGACCCTCCTCTAGACCTAATCCTCAAGACTAGGGAATAAGTCGGTTCTTGTATTCTATCCACCATCTCATTAACTTGTCAGACTTGAACGTGTATATGGAAGGCCGAATGATGGAGGGCATAGGAATGCACATTTTCTTCTCTACCTCACATTGGAACAAGGGTCCTCTCAAGGGCCTTACTACTCAACACATGTATATTTTTGCTTGTTGATCAATGTGTCCATCAAGAGACTGTGGAGTCGTTTGCACTTGTTTTCCAAGGAGTACACGGGGGTGTCTCTCTTTTGAGTATCTAAGATACCTTCGACACCCAGACTTGTATCATTATACGATGTAGGGACCTTTTTGAGTGCTAATCCGACTCCTTGGTCCTTATAGATTTGGTCCAAGTGGACACTTTGAAATGTTTGGGAGCTCTCGCCTTTGGTGAAAGCTCTTTAAATTTGTATTTTTAATGAGAGATCTTTTCTTTGTATGAGAGAACTTCTCTCAAATTTTTTTTCATTGATGTTTGGCTAGCTCCACTTCTTTTACCAAGAGTTGTCGCACTGATGAATACCCATTCATCACTCTTTATTCTTTTATTTTAGCTACAAAACCTATGCAAAACACATGTATATTCATGTAAATAGCATAAATTGTCAATAAGCATGCATTGTGTAAATAGGTATATTTAGCATGTTTTTGTGCATAAATAAAAGATTACAGAAATGAAAGAAAAAGAGGGAGATATTTAGAACAAATATTGAGCGACCTAATCCCAAGGGAGGGCTCAGCATGAGCCTGACCGCAAAAGAATTATAGTAGAGAGAGATAGGGAAGCTCATTTATGTGTACATATACCTATGTATATAAATAAAAATATTTTCCTATAAATAAAAATAAAAATGTATTTTTGTTAATATGTACATATTTGTACTTATAAAATTAAGAATAAAAATGGGAGAAATAAAATAAAATAAAAAGAAATAAAACTCCTTCATCATTGTATATATATACCATGTACATAAAACCACACATCTATTTATTTTCCCCTTATAAATAAATAATAAAAATCTAGTAAAAATATTTTCAAATTTCACATTTCATGGTATAGATAAATAAAATAAAAATCATAAAAATAAAATAAAAAGAAATAAAATAAAAACCAAAATCCACCTTGTACATATACCGTGTAAATATATGTATATACCTATTTATTTAACCTATGTAAATAAATAATAAAAATAAAATAGAAATTAACTTTTATTCCAAATTTTATTCTATAAATAAATAAAATATAAAATGGGAATAATTATATATAGATAAATAATAAAAATTAAAAATCAAAAATTCATATTGTATATATCTACATATAATAATACTATTTCATAAATACATAATTTTTATTTCAAAAAAATAAATAAATATCACAAAAAAATATTTGAAAATAAATAAACATTTTTTTATGTTTTAAGTTTTCGAAATAAGGTCATTTAATATTTTATATTGAATTTCCACATATTTAATAAAAGCTGCATTCTGATTGGTCCACGGGGGATTGTTGACCCCCGGTCAACTCTCCATCCTAAACCAGTCAACTCGGATATGTGCTCCGGACCCGACTTCACTTAATTTTCTAAGCCATATCCGAGCTCCATTTACCCAAACCCCAGGTCCTAATCGTCCTTGATACATCCGAGATCCATGCTGGAGCATCCTCCTAGGGATTCGTGCTTCATAGAACCCTGCCCGACCCCATCTTCTCGGACCTGAGCTACTATATAGCTGAACCTCCTCCGCACATTCTCACTCATCCTTGGTTGTGCCTCTTCGTCCCAGGACCTCCACCTTACTCCCCTGAGTGACAGCTTCATGAGAGAGGTGTCGAAGAGAGGAGAGGAGACCTCCAGCTATCGATCCGGCGACTCCTACCGTCGTGCGCCGTCGCGAGGTGCGCTCGAGCCTTGGGTACCGACGACGCTTCGAGGCTACGACCCAGAGCTTCTAGAGCTCGTCCCCAGTCGACTCCAGTCGCCATGTAGACCCGATTCCCCTTAGTTTCCTTTAATTTTTGATTACGCCCAAGTCGACCCATCACCATCGCCGACTGATTCCACCCGCTCCGATCATCATTCCGTCCATCCGACCCGACCATCATCTCCGTGAGACCCCTCTCCACCTTCTGCACCCACGCACCCACCTTGGTTCGCCCACGAACCAAGGCTCGACCTCCACCGTCGTCGCCTCGCCGGAGGTCGCCCATCTCGACTCACCCGACCACCATTTCACCTCTAACCGGATCGAGGAAGTTTGCCCTCAACCCAGGAAGCTTCCTAGGCTATTTTGCAGGTGAATGCGACCCATCTGAGGGTCGAGACTCTTCATCCCAGGAGAGACCTCCCTCTGCCATCGTCGGGCCGCTCCGGTGGTCCCCGGCGTCATCGGAGGATCCAGTAGCTGCGGAGCATCGAGGCGATCACATTCCATCTTTCAACAGCTACAGAGGAGGACCTCGACGCGCACAGGAGGCTGGCGAAGTTTGCCGGCATCGAGTTCTTGGAAGATCCTCCTCCGTCGTCCGATCGCCCCTCGAAGCTCCAGATTTGATCCATGCCATCTATTTGAGGAGCAGCCGCCCACCGTCAGATCCGTCTGGGACTGATCAGGACTGTTCGATCCAACAAAGGGGTGCCCTTGCCTAGCAGTCGTTGATCTTCCACGTGGCACCCCCCCAACCCTCCGATAATAAGAGGGGTAATTTATTCTTAGGCCCCTCTTGTTTTTGCATTTCATACTCAGTCCTGTAAATATTTTACTTAGTTGTTTTTATTTTGGTAATTTTGCATTGAGGATCTTTATATTTCAGACATTTGCATTTTAGTCCTGTTATATGTGGACCACGTGCATCGACACATGAGGTGGTGGTTTATTTGCATTTTGATCCCTACAATTTATGTGTGTTATGGTCTGAATGTTTTAAAATAAGATTGATGCATATACCCCTTCGTGCCTGGTTTACGTGCCTCGCGCGTGACTTTGTGGACTTTTTGCACAAAGGGCCCTGGGTTTTCTTGCATTGTTATTGATTGGCCCCTGAAAATTGTTTTCTTTATATCTAGGTCCCTATGAACTATGAGCCCTTGTTTGATTTAAATAAAATATCTAATTTAACCCAAATTGTGTGAAATTTGGACACGTGGCTCCTGCCACTGTGTAAAAATTTCCCTAATTTTTGGGTACACTTTTGAGGCTTTTTAGTATTTTTAAAAATAAAAAAACAGTGGTTTTTGCTTCTGTCCAGTTTGGAAAATCATAAAAAATATAAAAACTTTTTTAAAAATTCTAAAAAATTAGGTTTTGTTAATTTTGTTGTGTTTGATTTTCTATGCATTTTTGGCTATTTTTGGATGTATAAAGACCTTAAAAATTAAAAAACACTTAAAAATTATAAAAATTCTAACAAATTATAGGAAAACCAAAAAATAGTAAATCTTTTTCTGAATTTTCTTTGTTGTTTCTATTTTTCACAAAAATTACCTCCAGGCTGTGAAGGCCCATTTGATATTTTTCATGGGCCTTTGAAGTCTGGCTGGACAGATTGCTTCTGTTTTTGCCTTCTTTGATTTTTAGAAAATTATATAAAAATTATAAATATCTTAAAAATTCACCAAAAACAGTAAAAAACATAAAAAACATAAAAATATTGTTGTTTGAATTTTTAGAGTCTTTTTGAGTGATTAAATAATTTGTCGAATTGGCCTTGTTTTGCCTTTTTATTATTTTCCGTTATTATTAAAAATCAAAATATATATATATAAAGAATTAAAAATCCACCAAAAATACTTGTTTTTAATTTCTTTGGTTTTTAGACTACTTCATAGGATGCAAGGCCAACTCGTGCTTCCTGAGTCTGACCCTGGGTGCTACACCAGGCTAATCTCATAGCCAGTACCGCTATTTTCTGATTTTGTTGTTTTATCTCTTTTATTTGGTGGTCTGCTCTTATATTTTCTTGATTTATCGGATTTCTCTATTCGGGTCACAGCGACTCTAACTATTCATATCAGATCCCGATAGTGAGATTGTAAGTCATCAGAATGGCGCCATTGCCGAGGAGCACGGCTTAGTAGTCGGTTTTATTTTCATTTTATTTTCTTTTGATTTTCGCAGGTTTCCCTGGCTTTTTCTTCGTCCGCGGCTTTTTGCGGCTTTTTGTTTTTCTTTTATTTTCATTTTCTTTTATTTTCTTTTATTTTGTTTTTGGTTATTTTGAGTGTTTATTTTTATTTCACGTTTTTGTGCATATACCTTGTTTTAGTTTAGTTGCTTTGTTTATCTGGACTAATCACACTCTTCTTGTTTACTTGTGAGGGCCCGAGGACCGAGGCAGCTCCTCTCGAGGAGCCAACGCAACCGCGGGAATCGGAGGCGGCTCCCTTCTGCACGGAGCCGCAGGAGAGCACGAGGAGACGAGCAGGCATGCGGGATTAGTTTAGTTTAGCTTAGTTTTATTTTCAGCACTTATATTGTTGTAATAATACAGGGACCGGAGACAAGACTTGGACTTAGACTATTGGGGTCTGTTTCACCGAGCACCGGTGTGCTCGGGGGACCCCACCAGACTTTCATGGCTTTTTTGCAGTTTTGTTTTTATCGTTTATTTACTGTCTATTTGGTTTTCGCGGATTTCAGCCCTAGCTTAGGATTTTTGCTTGATTGCGCCGTAATTAGTAGGGTCCACACACCTAATATTTTGCCTGTACCTATAGATTGTAATTGGACCAAAATAAAAAATTTATAAAAAAGACTATCTGGTCACTTGAGGGGTCCCACGCCGCTAGAGGTCATATACAGCGCTGGCAGGACCCGTTGTGGCGGGCACCGATCGACATCCGAGACCGGACACCAACCCCTCCTATTGACCATTTAGCCATTGTTCTTTCGAGTAGAACTTCTTTGTATAGGGTCGGTTTTCCGCTTGCACCATATAGGTAGTTTCATTTCTGTCTTTCAATTATGTGCGGATCATATTGCATGTAGACTGCTGGAGTCAGGTACGCCTTCTATCTCGTGCATGCATCATTGATTTCCCGCGCATCGGCTTTTTTGACTTCTCCCCCCACTTTTGGACTTAAAATAACCAGGAGAACCGAAAAATTCGTTAGGCGATTGTTTGATTTGAAAAACACCTAAAAACAAAAACTATAAAATTGGGACTGCTAACTCAACTTGATCCTAAAAGACACTCACCAAAAAAATATGTCTTGGGGAGAGCAACCCCCTCATTGTCTGGTTTGCATGCGCGAGAGAGTGACCCGCACACTGGGTTAGAGCCATATCCGAGCCCTGATCAGACTACCAGCCTTATATACCGGACAGTCTGGTTGGCAGATTGGATTCCCAACAAGTCACGTAACCGCTCTGCTATCTTGACTTGATCACCTAATAAAAAATGACAAGATAATTGACCGAACTCTTACAGTCTTCAGTTCGCATTGAGTAGGTGAACTCGGGGTATTGTTTGCTCATCATAGTTGTTTCCAGATCCCATCTGCCCGACTCGCCAGATCAAGATGATGGGCAGGAGGTCCCTTAGGCAGCCTCTGGCTGCACCGCTTTTCAGCACTCCAGCCCATTCATCTAGGTTGGTTCACGAGAGCCAAGACCCGCTCTCCGAACCCGAGTTCGATTCCACCCTGTTCCCCCTCGACCACCCTTCTACCATTCTTGAGATGCCAATGCCAGATGAGAGACCATAGTCAGATTTATCGGCACCTGAGTTTGGGTCTTTTGCCTTTGCAGAGACCATGGCTGGCAGCAGCGACGACCGTACCGGAGGTCCCCGAGCCGAGCAGACATTCATCATGGACCAGGGTGCGATCAACTCCATCCTGATCGCCTCCCTTGAGACAGTGCAGCAGCAGCTGAGGGATCAGGGTGCATTCATGATTGAGATGAGGAGAGAGATGGAGCAGATGAGAGACGACCGCGACCAGCACGGGCCCGGAGACGGACCGAGGAGACCCGAGGATGCGGCAGCAGCCGCAGCCGTAGCAGCAACCGCCGTAGCAGCGGCAGCACCAGACCAGCCGAGACCGATGCGGGAGTTGCACAACCCCGGGTCGACTTTGACGCACCGTTGGGTGGTACTACCAGCCATCGTAGGGGACTTCAAGTTCCCCCTGAACACCCTTCACCTCCTCCTCCGGTTCCATGGGCTCGCCACTGAGGAGCCCCATCTTCACCTCCAGGAGTTTCTGATGATCTGCAGCACCGTCCACGACCAACAGGTGGACTAGGATACTATCAGGATGATTGCCTTCCCCTTTTCACTGGCAGATAGAGCAGCCACCTGGCTGAAGCATCTGGGGAAGTTTGTGTACACCTAGGAGCAGCTCCGCACCAAGTACTTGAATAAGTACTATCCACTCGGGCGGACGAACGCAGCAAGGGCCATGATCAGCAACTTCTCCATGCTCCCCAATGAGCAATTCCACGAGGCATGGGAGAGGTTCAGAGAGCTTACCGACAGATGCCCGCACCACCACGAGATCTCGAAGCTGGACTTAGTTCAGAGCTTCTTCTATGGACTGACACCAGAGCTGCAGTGCCTGGTGAATGCTTCATGTGGCGGGTCCTACTTCGCCAAGGACGAGGATCAGGTCTGGGCCATCTATGAGGAGATGGCCTAGAACTATACATTGATGTCCCAGACCTGACTCTACACTCAGGGACGCCACCAGCCACAGACCGTGCAGTACCAGAGGATCGCACGGGTCGACGTTGGTCCTTCCACTTCATCAGCGGCAGCCGCACAGGCCGAGTCCACAGCCACCAACATGGGCATCATCAGTGAGAAGCTGGACCGGATGGAGATTATAGAGAAGAAGCAGTGTTAGGGCATATCGTAGATGGATCAGATGGCACAGACACTGAGTGACTTGATGACACAGATCATGTGTCTCCAGGAGGCACATACGGCTTCTCAGCCCCGTCTTCAGTCACGAGCAGATCCGAGTGGCAGTGTGATGAATCCATGATTCATTAACTTTTCTGTCGCATTTTGTCTTAAAACCCTTAACAAATACATGTAAATATTCACTAATTCTCATACTTTAACAAAACACAATTCATGTGTAAATATTCACTTTTTACCACTAAGTTCATGTAAATAAATAAAGAATCAGAAAAGAAAGACAAAAGCAGATGGAATTTATGTATATATATGCAATATGACTTAAACTATAAATATAGTTGTAAGATATATTTATAGCCCAACCCCCGAGACCAAGCCAGCATGGATTGGTCGACAAACCAATATGTAGGGGGAGATAAGGAAAGAAAACCAAAGAAAAATAATCTAACACATGTATATACACCTTTCATTATTTATAAAATAAATACAAAACTTCAAAGAATTTTAATTATTTCATATAAACATATTTTTCACCAAACTCTTCTCCTAATTATTCATAAAAATGTAAATAAAAATATAAAAATAAGTTAAAAATATTATCATGTATATATGCCAAGAAATCCAGCCTACAAATTGTCAAAATCTCAACTTCCAAACATCATAACTTCCTCATACAAACTCCAATTTCACTCTACTCACCTTTAAAGTTCATAAAATAATATTATCTAATTAACAAAGGTGATTTCATTGAATTCGGAGTCCGTTTGCAAAAAGTTGGTTTTGGGACCAAAAGACAAAGGGGTTTCTGGGCTATTTATTTTATGTAACACACATTATTTATCATTTTCTTAATTTTATTGCTTTTAAATTATTTTATGATCTTGTACTTTCACCATAAATTATTTCATAATTTTTGGAGATTATTTATTATTTTTATAAAATCAAACACCTCAAAATATAGGTATAATTGACCAATGTAGATACTTACTATATTTATTAAAATATGTAAATTAATTCATAAAAATCTCTAAAAATTCGTACAAGTCTTAATTAATACCCTAATAATTAAGAAAATATGAAATTAATTTTTACTTAATTATTTATTAAATTAAAAATCTAAAACCTATTTATAAATACATATTTATTAATATAATATTTATATTTTAAATAATATTTATTATTTATTAAAAGTAACTATACCATAATTTAGAAAATTAATTTATTTAACTTTCTTGTATTTATACCTATTTAAAATAACTTAATTTACTATTTTATACTTAAATTATAAGCTATTTTCGCTTCTGGGCCAACCAGGTGCTGACACGTGTCAGCACCTGGTTCATCTTCCTCAAGAAGAGGTTGCACCGGAGGTTGTTCAGACGGCCGACTTCACCCAATTTTCCCGCGCTCACCTCAACCCTTCCGACCTATCTAACCCGTCCATCTTCTTCTCCTAACCACCCTCTTCACCGCCACCCTTAGATTAACCTTGGAGCCCAAGCCAATCGCCCTATAAAAAGGCTCCAAGGTCGCCATTCACAACTAACTTTCCAACCTCCCAAGCTTCAGCTCCAGGTTGTTCCGAATCCCCTACTTCCAAGCTTCATTTCGGCCAATCGACGGCGGTGACAGCGCCAAGGAGGAGTTCGCGAGGAAGAAGGGACGTCGGAGGATCGTTCCAAGGTGCATCATCGCCTTGCATCGCCGCATCGTGCGTCTAGCTCCGGCTCGAAGGTCGACCGTCGAGCAATAATTCCAGGTAATATACCTGGAAATCCTAGACCTTTTCCTCCACTTTTCATCATTTTATTTCTCGATTCTCGTGTAGAAATTAGTGAGGTTAAGTGCATCATTAGGACGCTTAACCAACCATCTTAGTCGCACAATCGATATTTCCCTTCGACTCGTTTCAATTTCATTTCAATTTGATTGCAAACCATCGTCTTATTCGCACTTCTGGGTGTTTGGCTGGAATTTTATGTGTTTCTTCAAACTTTGGGACTTGTGATCTTCATGAGTTGGCCGATTCCTGGGAAGATCGAGCATATATTTCTTTCATTTGTAGGTTCAAGATCATCGCACTTCATTCGTCAGACCTGGAAGCCCCTCGATCTTCATAAGAATCGACTCCAAAGGTGGAATACCAGAACTGATCTACCTCCAGGGAGGACTGAGCCTCCATCTTCATCGAGAAGCCACCGCCGCTCGGAGCTTCGCCGACCGCCATTCTACCACGGGCAAGCTCGAGGGGTGGAGGAGCCACCCCTCTGGTCCCGCCGGAGCGCCAAAGTCGTTGAAGGCCGGCCGGAATAAATTGGAGAAGAGAGCCCGTCCGTCAGCTGCTCAACAGACTCAAGAACACCCGAGCTACAGGTGTGCGCCACGTGGCAGAAGCGTGGGCGTCCGATCGCGCGTGCAAATTCTAATCTCCGCCATCCAATCCGAAAAGGTGGAAAAATATCATCCTCAGTACAGCCAACTTCCAGAAATTGCAACCCGCCTCCAGACTTTTAAATAATTACATTTAGGTCCCTCCGTAGGGACCTAAGTGTAAAAGTTCTTGTATTTTTCTTTCAGAACAGTCCTCTTTGACCTTTTTGCAAGTATTTTTAATTAGTTTTCTTGCGCTTATGCCCCTGGAATGTATGGGCTGTTTCTTGTTCTTGTGACCTCGGATTTCGACGCTTTCTTGAGGGTAGTTACACAACTACCCCAGCTACTTAGTATAAAATTTTCGTGGCTTTTTGACGAGTTTTCGACGTGTTTTGATTTTATCGAAAGCCGCTTCGTTTTGCTTTGTTTTCTTGTGTAGTTCGAGTTCGCGGCTCGAACCTCGTTCACCCTACTATATAGTATCACTTAGATATTATTCACCTACTATATAATAAGTAAATCTTTTGAAAAATATCCCTCTTTGAAAATTAAATAAAAATTTGAAAAGAGTAAAATCAAATAAAAATAACAAAAATAAAAATCAATAAAAAGAAGCATTCTGACTTAGAGAAGAATCAAAAAAAATTACGAATAGGAAAATCTAGGGAATATATTCTGCCTCCTTGAGTTCGACCCAGGAACACTTGCCTGGTTAAATATTAATGAATGGTTTTCCGACAGAAAACCGTATTTGTTTGATAGGTTTTAAAAATCGCAATTTCCTCGTTTTGCGGCTTCTGCTACAACCGACAACTTTTTTCAATAAAAAGAAGAAGCCGCGAAACCAATTTTTAGCGTTATCAAAATAGCGCCGTTGCCGGGGAGGCGTTAGATTCATTTGATTTTTCGATTTTCGTGACTTTATTTTCTCTTCTCTTTGCTTCATTTTTCGTACGGTTTTTCGTACGGCTTTTTCGTGCCTTGTTTTCTGAGTTTCTTTTTGGTTTCTTTACGGCTTTCTCGGCTTTCTCGATCGATTTTTCTTTGCTAACATTCTTTGCAGGGCCTGCAGGATCAACCGGCTTCTTCGGAAGCCGAGCCAGATAAAAGAGCAGAGGTCGGCTTCTTCTTTACGAGTCGACTGCAGAGGAGCGAAGACGTTAATATCCTTTTATTTGTAAAAGAGAGAGAAAGGGAGAGAGTTGTACTTAGTAATAAAGCCTTCATTTTTTAGGGGTCTGATTCGCCGGATACCGTGTATCCGAGGATCAGGACACCCACCGCGGCTTTTTCATCGCTTATCGGTTTTTCGCGGTTTTCTAGATGATTGCTTAGGTTTTTGCTCATCTGCTTGTGCTGCGTAGCTAGTTTTAGGACTTGCAACCTAAGTGCTTGCTCTAGGGTTTTTAACAAAAAGACAAAAAAATAGATGTTGTTTGAAAACACCATAAAAATCGCAAAAACTAAAATCGGGACTGTTAAAAATATCTGATAAAAAACCGTAACTCAATTCAAGTGATTTGGAGATAGTAACCCACGCACATTTCTCAGAGTGCGCGAGCTCGAGAGCCGACACTTAAGGATAGAGACAAAACCCCGTATTTCTTACGGGATACTACTGGGTCCATACACCTGATCATTGTTCCTCAGTGGGTAAGCTCGGGTAGCCGGAAACGGTCCGGGTTTACTTAGCAGAGTGGGAGGTTTAGAGGACACTGCGCAAGGCTCCGTCCTCAAGTAACACGGGTAGCCGGAAACGGTCCGTACTTACTTCCATACTGGCTGAGTGCGAGTGGTCTCGCGTAAGGATTCGGGCCAGTGTCTCGGAGAAACTATCGGGCACCTATTGGCTTGCTCAGCCCGCGTAACCGCAACGTTTGCTAATTACAATCCTAAAACTGAAAAGATAAAAAGACCGAACTCTTACGGTCGTCATCAGGGTTGAGTTGGTGAAATCGGGGTTTGCTTTGTGTTTGTTTGCAGGGCGTGAGTTTTCCACGGCTTTCGCATTTCTCCCTCAATTGAATCGTACACGTGCTCTCCCGATTTCCTCTTGACATCGAAGATGACGTCTCGACGGCTTTTTGGCTCAGACTCTGTGAGCTTTCGACCGACCACCGTCGAACATATGTCTTCACAGGCTCGGGATGACCATCTTCCCGAGCTGGTCCCATCCGATCTCGAGGCGAGTCAGACCCAGACTCCCTCGCCTCCTGGCAAGATCATTGAAGCAGACCCTCGCCTCAATACATCATCTAGATCTCCTGAGTATTTCTCGCTGAGTTCTTACGAGAGTTTCTATATTACAGACGATCAGATGGCTTGTGGGAAAGCATCAGCAGCAGAAGAGAGGCCACCAGCTGAGGACCATCAGGAGGGAAGAGCAGAGCTGAATGGAGATGTCACGACAGGTATTCTCGATACATTACAGCAGATGAATCTACAGATTCGAGAACAGTATAGAGTTCAGACCGAACTGCAGGCTGAGTTAGCCGCACTAAGAGCAGGGGTCGGGAACCATTTACCGCCTGCGATTCCCGCTACTTTACAGGACGAGTATGACCCGGGCGCTCGAACGCTCCATCACTGGATTCGGCTATCGCCGAATCAAGGGCCATACGAACTCCGATCGTCCTTCATTTCTTTGCTTCCCAAGTACTATGGGAATGCCGCAGAGGAGCCGTTTACATTTTTGCAGCAGTTTGAGATGATCTGCGGAACGGCTTGCTATCCAGGAGTAACGCAGGAAGCCGTGTGCCTCAAAGCCTTCCCTTTTACCTTAGCCGATAAGGCCCTTTATTGGCTGAGCCATCTGGGAAGAGAAATCTCCACGTGGGACGACCTGAAGTCCACCTTCCTGCGCAAATATTTTCCTCTAGGAAGGACGAACATGATGAGGAGTCAGATCTCCAACTTTACGCAATTGCCGAACGAATCATTCCATGAGGCATGGGATCGATTCAAGGACCTGACAGAGAGATGCCCGCATCATGAGATACCAATGAAGGTGCTAGTGCAAAATTACTTCGGAGGACTCCAGCCGGAAGTTCAGGGGCTCGTGAGTGCCGCATGTGGCGGCAGTTACTTGAACAAGGATGCCGAGTCAGTTTGGGCCATCTTCGAAGGGATGGCCGAGAACTCGAGAGTTGTAGACTCTACTCGGGCATTTCAGAAAGCCCCGCATCCACCACATCACCGAGAGCATCACAAGGTGGCAAATATATCAGATTCTGAATCCAACACCAACATGGGCTTTATTAGCGAGAGGTTGATGTTGGTGGATGTGATTCACAAGCAAGTCCAAGACCTACAGCCGCTGCGAGAGTTGGAGAAACTCTCATCTCTACCTCAGTAGCTGAGTGATCTTTCGAAGAAAGTCGCTGATCTTCAGAGCCAGTACGAGCAGAACCGGACTTCTTCGAGCACACAGCCAGCACGCAGGATCGCACCCGCTCCACCCACCCATCAGATACACTATGTTCAGAGCGAGCCCGAGATTCCGCAGATTGATTGGCATGAGGATCAGTCTCATGTCAATTCCAGCCAAATCATCAGCACTGCCGAGATGGAGGTCGAGCCGCAGTCCACTTTCGAGATTAATGGGATTTGGTATACTCCGGTGCAGCAGCCGAGTATACCGAATCATCAGCAGCAGCAGTCGTACGGTCATCCGTAGCATGGACGTCCGTAATTCCAGCACCGCCAGAGCTTCACATCGCAGCAGTCTCATCCGAACGTCTATCACCAGAGACAGCAACCTACTTATCAGCACCCTGCCCAGTTTTCACCGAATTATCCTTTTCAGCAGCCGCAGCAGTCTTCTTCCACACCGCAGCGCTACTCCCAGCCTTCCACCTCTCAGCACTTCACACCAAGGCAGGAGAGAGGAGCAAGCCAGGGCCACCACACCGAATCAAAGATGTCTTCACAGGCCCAAGAACTCAACTAGATCATGTATATGCTCAGTACACTCCAGATCATACACAAGACAGAGATGGAGCAGGTTAACCGTCGTCTGGATGAGTTAACCATGCCGAAGACCACTCTTCCAGCCCAGCCTCAAATGAACCCGAACAACAAGAGGAGGCATCCAGATCAGGTAGATCCTACAGGTAAGATCTCGTTTCCTGAATTTTTGACTAACTTCATACGTCTCAGGAGCGGTAGATCACCGCAAACACCTGCTGGAGAAGAGGAGAGGGTACCAGAGGAGCACGAGCATGATCCTAATGCCAAGGAGGAGAATCCGCAAGAGGATGAGGACGCAGAATCAAGAGACGGGAGCAATGCCAACAGTTCAGATATGGATACTAAAGACTCAGACGATGATATCACGCCAGATCAGGCAGAGACCCCGGACAAAAACATTTCTTCCCCTATTTTAGAGAGTTTTGTAAATAATTCTGAGACTCTCGATGTACAAGCTGATTCCTCTGAGTTGAATAAAAGTTCTGATTTTCTGACTCCTGACTTTATCCCTTTTCCCGATGCTTTGTTTGGAAAAGGAAAGAAAAAGACCAAAAATAATCCCGAATCTCCACAGATCGAAAAGTTACTCAAAGATCACATCTTTCTGAAGATCCCCCTTCATGATGCCTTAGATCAATTTCCTACGCTTAAGAATCAATTGAAAAACAGATGCACCACATGTAGGAAAAAGAGATCCCGAACAGAAAAGCATGTATTGACTAAGGCAACATTCTGTGCGATACAGAATAAGCTTCCAAAGAAGAAGAAAGACTCAGGTGCACATTATGTCAGATGCGAGATCGCAAAAGCCGAATTCGATCGCACTCTATTAGATAACGGTTCCTCGATCAATCTGATACCCGCTTCCTTACTCGAGAAGCTCGAGTTAGGTCCTCTTTACAAATCCCGCACGATCCTTCAATTTGCTGATAGATCTATAAAGAGACCTAAGGGTATACTTAGGAACATTATCGTAACCGTGTAGGGTCTACAATTTCCAGTAGACTTTACGGTCTTAGATATGAATTGCCCTGCACAGTTGCACCTTACCCCGATCATTCTCGGGAGGCCTTTTCTAGAGACCGCAAAGGCTCTCTTCGATTATGATACAGGGAAGGTATCTTTTCGCGCCGAGGGTGAAAAGGTACATATAGAGATGGTGAGAGAATCAAACACTTCCAGTGATGCATCTTCAGATTTTCTGAGTTCTTTAGCCTCCTGCGATTACATGGATGAGGTTCGCCTTGACGACCTCGAAAGATATCAATTAGAGACCCAAGAATGTTTGACAGAGGACGGTCCTGAGACTTTACGAGGTAACTCTTCCGATGGGACTTTATATTTTAGTTTGGATGATGATTAGCAAAGGGATCAGACTTTTGATGAAATTAATGCAGATCTTTCAGATTCAGAGACTCTACACAACTCCTCCATCTCAGATGAATCAGAATTTTATCTAGTTGACTTATTCTCTTCTGATCATTTTGAGGAGTCGGATGATGTCTTGAACATCTTCTGTAGTCCGACTTTAAGAGCACATAGAGATGGTGGATAATCAGAATGCAGACACATCACCTACCGACACAGATCCCCATACAGTTATAGATGATGTTTCGGCAGATCCAGAGACTACCTTGCCAGAACTTAAGACGTTGCCACCAAACATGAAATATGCTTTCCTTGCGGGTCCACATCAACAGTTTCCGGTCATTATCAGCTCAACTTTGACCGATGATCAAGAATCTCGTCTGATGGAGATTTTAGAAAGAAACCGCAAGGCCATTGGGTGGACTGTATCCGATCTCCATGGGATTAATCCTGCTTTGTGTTCACATCATATCTATCTCGATCATGACAGCAAACCCTCCAGAGAGTTTCATCGTAGGCTGAATCCGGTTTTACGAGAAGTTGTCAAGAAAGAGATCACGAAATGGTGTAACGCAGGGTTCATTTATCCCATCTCCAACTCCGAATGGGTTAGCCCATTACATGTTGTCCCGAAGAAGTCGGGAATTCAGATGGTGAAAAACGAGAGTGGAGAGGAGATTCCAAAGAGAGTAACCACGTCGTGGCGAGTATGTGTTGATTACAGAAAACTTAACACCGCGACGAAGAAGGACCACTTCCCTTTGCCTTTCATAGACCAGGTCATCGAACGGTTGGCAGGGAAGGGGTACTTCTGTTTCCTTACTGGTTACTCCGGATTCAACCATGTATCAATTGCTCCTGAAGACCAGGAGAAAACCACCTTCACTTGTCTGTTTGGCACGTATGCCTTTAGACGGATGCCCTTTGGACTGTGCAACGCTCCCGCGACCTTCCAGAGGTGCATGCTTGCTATTTTTGCGGATATGGTCGGTGATTTTCTAGAGGTTTTTATGGATGATTTTTCGGTCTATGGTGAGTCCTTTGACGATTGTTTAGCGCACCTAGACCAGGTTCTGAAGAAGTGTTGTGAGGTAGATCTCGTTCTGTCCTGGGAAAAGAGCCATTTTATGGTTACTCACGGGATCGTGTTGGGGCACGTCATCTCCCAGCGAGGCATGGAGGTTGACCCTGCCAAGGTGGACGTCATCAAGAAACTCGAGCCACCATCCAACATCAAACAGTTACGGTCATTTCTGGGGCACGTCGGCTTTTACCGACGGTTTATTCAAGAATTTTCTAAGATTGCCCGACCGTTAACTGAATTACTAGGCAAAGACATTGAGTTCGTTTTAAATGACAAATGTCTTCATGCCTTCCTCACATTAAAGGAAAAGATAATCAGTGCTCCTGTCCTACAGCCGCCTGATTGGTCTTTACCCTTCGAGATCATGACGGATGCATCAGATTTTGCTGTCGGGGCTGTATTAGGACAGAGGAGGAATGGACTTCCCATAGCTATTCACTATGCCAGCAAGACCTTAGATGATGCTCAGAGAAACTACACAGTGACAGAGAAGGAGATGTTGGCAGTAGTGTTTGCACTAGACAAGTTTCGATCTTATTTACTTGGCTCCAAGATCACAGTTTACACCGACCACTCAGCTATCAGATTTTTGATGGAAAATAAGGATGCCAAGGCACGCCTTCTTAGATGGATTCTTTTACTTTAGGAATTCGATTTGGATATCAAAGATAAAATTGGAGTAAAGAACATGGTAGCTGATCACCTCTCCCGATTACAGATAGATCAGCCTTCAGATGAGTACACGCCAGAGATCGCAGAGAGATTTCCAGACGAGAACATCTTTGCGGTTACAGAACTTCCGTGGTATGCAGACATAGTAAACTTTCTGGTCACACAGAAAAGTCCTCAGGGTTGGCCGAAGAACAGAGTTGAGAAACTCATCTCCGAGTCAAGATACTACCATTGGGAGGATCCGATTCTTTTTCGCGAAGGACCGGATTGCGTTTACAGACGATGTATTCCTCGGGAGGAATATAATAGTGTCCTCAATTTATGTCATTCTCTAGAATCAGGAGGACATCATTCAGGGAAGAGGACAACGCAGAAGGTACTACAGAGCGGATTATGGTGGCCGACTCTTACCAGAGATGCTTGCACATTCGTGAAGAGTTGTCTAGATTGTCAGAGAGTTGTAGGGACAGTCAGTGCCAGATATGCAATGCCGATGCGACCCGTCATTATCTGCGAGATCTTTGACGCATGGGGCATAGATTTTATGGGACCGTTCCCTTCTAGCAGTGGCTTTGAGTACATCCTTCTCGCTGTAGATTATGTTAGCAGATGGGTGGAGGCTATACCCGCACGAACCACAGACAGTAAGACCATTTGCAAGTTCCTAAGGGAACACATAATTTCGCGGTTCGGAATTCCTCGTATTCTTATCTCTGATGGGGGTAGCCATTTCATTAATAAGGAGGTGAAGAAGCTAGTAAAACAGTACAGCATCGATCACAGAGTAGCTTCTCCTTACCACCCGCAGACGAATGGCATGGCCGAAGTCTCGAATAGGGAGGTGAAATCAATTCCCCAGAAGTTAGTACGACCGGATAGGAAGAACTGGTCACTTCTTCTAGACCAAGTTCTTTGGGCATATCGTACTGCATATAAAACTCCCTTAGGCACTTCACCATTCCGGCTAGTTTATGGAAAGCCGTGCCACTTGCCCGTAGAGATCATGCATAAATCTGAGTGGGCAATTCGTGAGATACTGATGGATACACAGAAAGCAGGAGTCAAGAGAAAGATAGATCTGAATGAGCTGGTAGAAATCCGCAATCAAGCATACGAGAACACACTCATCTATAAGGACAAAGTGAAGAAATGGCATGACAGACATATTCGGCACAAGTGCTTTGTCCCTGGGCAGAAAGTCTGGTTGTTCAATGCAAGGTTGAGAATTTTTCCCGGCAAATTAAAAAGCAAGTGGGAAGGACCATACATAGCCAGAACGGTGCACGACAATGGAAGTATTGCAATATCAGATGTGTCACCTGGTGCAGAACCGTTCGTGGTTAACGGGCAGATGCTGAAGCACTTCGTAGAGACTACTGATCATCTGGCACGTACTGAAGTGATCTACTTTGTACAGGAATCATGATCATTCCTTCACCTCTTCCTGTACAAATTCTTTTGAGCCATTCTGGAGATTCACAACACTTGTATATTCTTCATAGACCACAATCGTCCCCGTTTTTGTTCGTCTTCTATGCTTAGGATACCAGATCCTAAGTATAGGGGGGACCGATTGCCCACTGATTTACGTTTTATTTTTTGTACTGATTCTTTTCTATAACCATTCTTTTTCACGAATCATTGATCCCCAATTTTTGGCTACACTCATTTCTATACTTAGGATGCCTTATCCTAAGTATAGGGGGGACCGAGTGATTTCGATGATTTCGTATTCTTTTCCTTTTGAACTTTCATTATTTATCCTTTTCATTCAGTCATCTCGTTTTTTTTGCTCTCCCTTGATACTTACGATGACCTGATCGTAAGTATAGGGGGTTGACTGACTTGTGATCGCTATTCCTTTTTCACCCACTATTACTTAGCACGAGTTATGTCCTCCTTTTTCTCTTTTGACGCTATGAGGACATAGCTCAAGCTAAGTATAGGGGGTGTGTATATATTGTATATATACTTTCGGCCATAACTCGTACTTTTATGTATTTTCTATAACTATAAAATCCATAAAAAGTGGGTACGGGTTAATTTTAAAATACACTCTCTTATTTATAAAATCCTGGTAAATAAGTGAAACATGCTTAAAACTTGTAATTAAAATTTGTAATTAAAATTTGTACTTAAAATCTGTATAATACATATTTAAAATCCTATTTATTAAAACATGTATAAAAACCACTCAACCCTTGTAAAATACTTTGTAGATAAAATTTGTAACATTAGACATTTAACTTAAATAAAATCTATCTTGTAAAAGTTGTGAATAAACCTTGTTTATAAAAATTATAAAAATCATAAAAAATACAAAGTCCTAAAATTTGTAAAAATTACAAAATCCTTAAAATCCATAAAAATGAGTAAATTTCAGAAAATATATTTCACAAAAACATGGTTGCATTTGCATTCGCATTTTTTAGAATAAGTTTGATTTCCAGAACTAAGGACTGAGTCTAGTCTGAAGGATGGAGCTTGATTACTTCTTTTAACTCTCATTGTAAGGAGCTTGATTAGGAACTGGAATTTAGACTCTTCAGGTCTGGTGACTTAAAATCTTTGGATTCCGTAAGACCATATTCGGGAAATCAAGTCATCTGAGCTTAAGTAGACCATTTGGAGTCATCCGTACAACTCTTCACCAGTGAACCAACCTTGAACACATGCACTCTGCACTTAGCTCGACTCGCATAGAGTTCCGAAGGGCAGTACACCTTGGTAGTGCGTTCCTATCCTTATCTTTGCGGCATTGACGTCTAAAGACGGGAGAGATTGGGGTTGCGATAGTTGCTTCGGATGAGGGAAGGATCTGCTGACACAATTTTTCTAAGACCTCAAAAAATGGACGGATTAAAAAGATTCTATAACCGTCGAGGCACAAAAGATGAATGCAGTGCAAGCAAATTACAAAGTCAAGCAAAGTAGAAGCCACCAAATAAGACCAAACTGGTCAAAGCTTCCACCAAATATGCCTGCACATCTTAGTGGAGACTCAGCTATACCGGTTGGGCTTCACAAGGAGATGCGTCTACACTGGTCGCACTCCACTTATTTTCTCATTCTTCTAACTTCTCCCTATATTCGATTGTGGACATGGCAGAACTGAACTCAGAAGGGAATACCTCCCTCCCCGAGGAAAGAGTAGCGGGATGAGGAAGCCATAGGAGTGTATAGCCGGGATTGACGGTTTCTTCGGTTCTCTAAGAAGGAAGAGCTAAATCAATTCACACACTGTACAAGATGACTTCAAAGATGATAGAGTTTGCGGTATGAATAAGTGAGTCTGAACTAGCCGATGAAGTGATCTTGAGTAAGGATTATGGAACTTGAAGGCTGTTGAGGATAAAATCCTAATCCTAGTTAAGGTTCCGACAAAATGCTTGTTTCAGGACCGATCGAGCTCTATCCTTTGTATGTTCTCATGAATTAGTTTAGGAAAACAAATTCATTCTAACTTTCTTTCTTTTTCACTTACTTTTTTAAAATAAGTGTTTGCTAAGGGACTAGCAAAGTTTAAGTATAGGGGGTTGATGAATCCATGATTCATTAACTTTTCTATCGCATTTTGTCTTAAAACCCTTAACAAATACATGTAAATATTCACTAATTCTCATACTTTAACAAAACACCATTCATGTATAAATATTCACTTTTTACCACTAAGTTCATATAAATAAATAAAGAATCAGAAAAGAAAGACAAAGGCAGATGGAATATATGTATATATATGCAATATGACTTAAACTATAAATATAGCTGTAAGATATATTTATAGCCCAACCCCCGAGACCAAGTCAGCATGGATTGGTCGACAAACCAATAAGTAGGGGGAGATAAGGAAAGAAAACCAAAGAAAAATAATCTAACACATGTATATACACCTTTCATTATTTATAAAATAAATACAAAACTTCAAAGAATTTTAATTATTTCATATAAACATATTTTTCACCAAACTCTTCTCCTAATTATCCATAAAAATGTAAATAAAAATATAAAAATAAGTTAAAAATATTACCCTGTATATATGCCAAGAAATCCAGCATACAAATTGTCAAAATCTCAACTTCCGAACATCATAAATTCCTCATACGAACTCCAATTTCACTCTACTCACCTTTAAAGTTCATAAAATAATATTATCTAATTAACAAAGGTGATTTCATTGAATTCGGAGTCCGTTTGCAAAAAGTCAGTTTTGGGACCAAAAGACAAAGGGGTTTCTGGGCTATTTATTTTATGTAACACACATTATTTATCATTTTCTCAATTTTATAATTTTTAAATTATTTCATGATCTTGTACTTTCACCATAAATATTTCATAATTTTTGGAGATTATTTATTATTTTTAAAAATCAAACACCTCAAAATATAGGTATAATTGACCTATGTAGATACTTACTATATTTATTAAAATATGTAAATTAATTCATAAAAATCTCTAAAAATTCGTACAAGTCTTAATTATTACCCTAATAATTAAGAAAATATGAAATTAATTTTTACTTATTTATTTATTAAATTAAAAATCTAAAACTTATTTATAAATACATATTTATTAATATAATATTTATATTTTAAATACTATTTATTATTTATTAAAAGTAATTATACCATAATTTAGAAAATTAATTTATTTAACTTTCTTGTATTTATACCTATTTAAAATAACTTAATTTACTATTTTACACTTAATTTATAAGCTATTTTCGTTTTTGGGCCAACCAGGTGCTGACACGTGTCAGGACCTGGTTCATCTTCCTCAAGAAGAGGTTGCACCGGAGGTTGTTCAGACGGCCGACTTCACCCAATTTTCCCGCGCTCACCTCAACCCTTCCGACCTATCTAACCCGTCCATCTTCTTCTCCTAACCACCCTCTTCACCACCACCCTTAGATTAACCTTGGAGCCCAAGCCAATCGCCCTATAAAAAGGCTCCAAGGTCGCCATTCACAACTAACTTTCCAACCTCCCAAGCTTCAGCTCCAGGTTGTTCCGAATCCCCTACTTCCAAGCTTCATTCCGGCCAATCGACAGCGGTGACAGCGCCAAGGAGGAGTTCACGAGGAAGAAGGGACGTCGGAGGATCGTTCCAAGGTGCATCACCGCCTTGCATCGCCGCATCGTGCGTCCAGCTCCGGCTCGAAGGTCGACCGTCGAGCAATAATTCCAGGTAATATACCTGGAAATCCTAGACCTTTTCCTCCACTTTTCTTCATTTTATTTCTCGATTCTCGTGTAGAAATTAGTGAGGTTAAGTGCATCATTAGGACGCTTAACCAACCATCTTAGTCGCACAATCGATATTTCCCTTCGACTCGTTTCAATTTCGTTTCAATTTGATTGCAAACCATCGTCTTCTTCGCACTTCTGGGTGTTTGGATGGAATTTTATGTGTTTCTTCAAACTTTGGGACTTGTGATCTTCATGAGTTGGCCGATTCCTAGGAGGATCGAGCATATATTTCTTTCATTTGTAGGTTCAAGATCATCGCACTTCATTCGTCAGACCTGGAAGCCCCTCGATCTTCATAAGAATTGACTCCAAAGGTGGAATACCGGAACTGATCTACCTCCAGGGAGGACTGAGCCTCCATCTTCATCGAGAAGCCAACGCCGCTCGGAGCTTCACCGACCGCCATTCTATAGCGGGCGAGCTCGAGGGGTGTAGGAGCCACCCCTCTGGCCCCGCCGGAGCGCCAAAGTCGTTGAAGGCCGGCCGGAATAAATTGGAGAAGAGAGCCCGTCCGTCAGCTGCTCAACAGACTCAAGAACACCCGAGCTACAGGTGTGCGCCACGTGGCAGAAGCGTGGGCGTCCGATCGCGCGTGCAACTTCTAATCTCCACCATCCAATCCGAAATGGTGGAAAAATATCATCTTCAGTCCAGCCAACTTTCAAAAATTGCAACCCGCCTCCAGACTTTTAAATAATTACATTTAGGTCCCTCTGCAGGTACCTAAGTGTAAAAGTTCTTGTATTTTTCTTTCAGAACAGTCCTCCTGGACCTTTTTGCAAGTATTTTTAATTAGTTTTCTTGCGCTTATGCCCCTGGGCTGTAGGGGCTGTTTCTTGCTCTTGTGACCTCGGATTTCGACGCTTTCTTGAGGGTAGTTACACAACTACCCCAGCTACTTAGTATAAAATTTTCGCGGCTTTTTGACGAGTTTTAGACGTGTTTTGATTTTATCGAAAGCTGCTTCGTTTTGCTTTGTTTTCTTGTGTAGTTCGAGTTCGCGGCTCGAACCTCGTTCACCCTACTATATAGTATCACTTAGATATTATTCACCTACTATATAATAAGTAAATCTTTTGAAAAATATCCCTCTTTGAAAATTAAATAAAAATTTGAAAAGAATAAAATCAAATAATAATAACAAAAATAAAAATCAATAAAAAGAAGCATTCTGACTTAGAGAAGAATCAAAAAAAATTACGAATAGGAAAATCTAGGGAATATATTCTGCCTCCTTGAGTTTGACCCAGGAACACTTGCCTGGTTAAATATTAGTGAACGGTTTTCCGACAGAAAACCGTATTTGTTTGATAGGTTTTAAAAATCGCAATTTCCTCGTTTCGCGGCTTCTGCTACAACCGACAACTTTTTTCAATAAAAAGAAGAAGCCGCGAAACCGATTTTTAGCCTTATCATAGTGGCAGCTCATCCCAGCACTCTAGCTCCAGTTAGCCTAGACAGATCAATCTTATACAGGCGGAGTCGTACCAGCAGCCGCAGCCTTACTACTAATCACCACCATCCCCAAACACTCAAATGGTGGTTTACCAGCCGGATCAGCCTCTGGCCGTTCTCCCTCCACCCACTTGCGAGCAGGAGCCGTTGATGGATGTCAACGGGATTTGGTAAGACCGACCCCAGCCCGGTATCCGACGAGACCATCCCGGATTCCGTTGGTCAGCCGGAGGTGCCAGTTCCCAGTAGCAGCCTCCAGTTCAGGGTGGCCAGTACGGCCATTAGCGAGATCACCAGCAGAAGCAGCAAACATCCCACTCACAGCAGTATGGTCCTCGTCCCTATCAGCAGGGACAGACTTGGAGGTGAGAGCAGCCTCAGCAGCAGTATCATCCTCAGCAGTACCCCTCTCACCCGCACCAGACACAGCAGCAGCCTCACTACCAGCGAGGCCACCCGTCAGGTTCTCACTAGCCATCCTATGAGAACCCCGCCGTAGACGATCTAGCCCGCCTCCTGACTGAGCAGCAGGCTACATTTAGACGGGAGATGGACGAGTTCCACCAGGAGATGCGAGAGATCATGAGAGGGAAGGCCGACATACATGTGCCCAGATTGAGCCGAATCCGAACAACCTGAAGAGGAAGTCTGAGCAGGTAGATTTCACTGAGTATGCCACTCCGAGCGAGCCTTTAGGTGATATGTCTGCATATCTATTTGATACTGACTTTGTCACACTTAGGAGCGGTAGGATGTCAGTAGGCGGTGCCTCGTCTAAGCGACACCCCCAGGCCATTTCCATAGCGCCAGGTAAGGAGGAGCGCGATACTTATGCCGCAAGAGATGATGACGGTGGTACTGATGCCACCATGGATGATGATCCCACAGACGGTACTGATGTCGTCGCTTCACCAGATGGAGGAGGTGGTACTGATGCCACCATTGTTGCCGAGCTAGAGCGCGATGTTGATGCCGCGAGTCGACCTGCCGAGGGTGGTGTTGATACCACCGTGTCTACTTCTGCTAGTCCTGTAGTCTTTCCATCTGTTCATGTATCTCAGGACTTATCTGGAAATAAAGGAAAGGGTTTATTTTCTTCTGATCCACCTGTGGTGCTTGATGTATGTGTGGATTCTGTCGTGCTTGAGCAGCCTAGACCCTCTCCTAGTCCTTCATCTGAGAAGGACCCTGTGATCCCCTTCCCTAGAGCATTCCATTTGCGTAAGGGGCAGAAAATAGAAAATCCCAAAAAGAAGCAGCAGGTAGAGTTCAGCCAGCAGATGATCGACAGATTCCATATCCAGTTGACTCTCCAGGAGGCCTTGGAGCACATCCCTCTACTCCAGAGATCACTCAGAGACAAGAACACAGTTAGGAGGAAGAGGGGGAACCATCAGTCTGAGATCCATGTGCTCACCAGGGCCATGTGTTTCGCGATCTAGAACCGTATGCTGGCCAAGAGGCCAGATTCAGGAGCCCCATATGTCAGATGCCATATCCGTGAACAAAGGTTCGACCGCACTCTATTCGACAGCGGTTCTTCGATACACCTACTTCCGGCATCCCTTCTCGACCGATTCGAGTTGGGCACTCTACGACAGAGCAGGACAGTCCTTCAGTTTGCTGATCGATCTGTCAAGAGGCTGAAGGGGTTGCTGAGGGATGTTGTCATCACGATTCAAGGCCTGCAATTCCCCGTGGACTTCATTGTGTTGGACATGGAGATCCCTGAGTCTGTGATCGATACCCCCATCAATTTAGGTCGCCCATTCTTGGCCACAGCCATGGCAGTGACCGACCATGATAGCGGGAAGGTATACTTTCGCATCGAGGGCGAGAGTGTACAAATAGAGACGGTCGAGGACATTAGAGTTAGAGATTAAGCCCGCTCAGAGCTGACCACAGATTCAGAGCAGATGACAGATGCATGGCAAGACATCCACCAGGACTGCAATTTTGTGATCATAGCTGATGAGGCAGTTTGGGCAGATCCAGTTGCACAGGCCATCCTCTCACCTTCAGAGCACGCTGATGTAGAGATGCTAGCAGAGGAGAGTTTGGAGAGCGCATTCCTAGTCCAGGATACCTTTGAGGCAGCAGAGCCGGTTCTTGATCGTGAGATAGAATTTTTCTGTGAGTCTGATACAGATCCCTCGGAGTCAGATGTTGATTGAGCAGAGTTCGATGATTTCATAACATGTCTGACTTCCACTTAGCCTGCAGCTAGGGAGGAGGTAGATGCCATGTAGAGCAGAGACAGTCCAGCAGAGCAGCCTTCTCCAGATACTGATTGTGAGCGAGAGTTTCTATTCTCCCATGCAGATTTGGCAGCATTCACTCAGATCTTTCAGAGGCTAGATCCGCCAGCACCTACTTGTCCAGAGTTGAAGCCACTTCCTGCGTCGCTGAAGTATAGGTTCCTTGCGGGGGAGCATGAGATGTACCCAGTCATTATCTCCGCCGTTTTGACTGGAGAGCAGGAATCCCATCTGATGGGGGTTCTGGAAAAGAACCACAAGGCGATAGGATGGAGCGTAGCCGATCTCTAGGGGATAAATCCGGCCCTGTGCTCCCACCATATCTATCTCGAGGATGAGGTGAAGCCGTCGCGTGAGTTCCAGCAACGACTGAACCCGAATCTTAGTGAGGTTGTCATGAAGGAGATATCGAAGTGGTGGAGCGTCGATTTTATCTACCCCATCTCCGACTCCAAATGGGTCAGTCCGTTGCATGTGGTGCCCAAGAAGATGGGCATCACTACAGTAGTCAGCGAGTCTGGAGAGAAGATCGCTACCTGGGTACCCACTTCTTGGCGGGTCTGCGTGGATTACAGACGACTCAACCAGGCCACCAAGAAGGATCATTTCCCCCTGCCCTTTATTGATCAGATCATTGAGAGACTAGAAAGGAAGAGCCACTACTGTTTCTTGGATGGGTACTCCGGCTATATCTAGGTGGCCATCGCGCCAGCAGACCAGGACAAGACTACCTTCACCTGTCCCTTCGGGACATATACTTTCAGACGCATGCCATTTGGGCTATGCAACGCCCCTGCGACTTTTCAGAGATGCATGTTGTCTATATTTTCGAACATGGTGGGGGAGTGCTTGGAGGTCTTCATGGATGATTTCTCGGTCTACGGTGACGGATTCGACTCCTGTCTTGACTGGCCTAGACCGAGCCTTCAGCGATGCATTGAGGTTCACCTTGTGTTGTCTTGGGAGAAGAGTCACTTCATGGTTACTCAGGGGACGGTGCTTGGCCATATCATCTCCAACAGGGGCATGGCCAAATCTGTATGGGAGAATGGAAACTCTCTCTCGCAATCTGAATCAAGCGAAGGCTGTTGTGCTGGTATCTATCTGATCTGTGTGGAATCAGCCTCCTCCCTAGCTATCGGCTCTGTGGAAGTCAGACACGGTATCAAATCATCAAACTCCGCCCAGTCGAAATCTGACTCCGAGGGATCTGTATCGGAATCACTAACAAACTCTGCCTCGCGATCGGGGACCAGCTCTGCTGCCTGAGATGTATCCTGGACCAGGGGTACGCTATCCAAGCTCTCCTCTGCTGTCATCTGTGCATCAGCAAACTCTGAAGGTGAGAGGATGGCATGTGCTACTGGGTCTGCCCAAACTGCCTCATCATCTATGATCACAAAGTCGCAGTCCTTGTGGATGTCTCGCCCTGCATCTGTCATCTGCTCTGAATCGGAAGTCTGCTCGGAGCAAGCTGAATCTCGGGCTCTAGACTCCTCGATCGTCTCTATTTGTACACTCTCGCCCTCGACGCGAAAGTATACCTTCCCGCTATCATGATCGGATACTACCTTGGCTGTGGCCAAGAACGAGCGTCCTAAAATGATGGGGGTATCGGTCACGGACTCAGGGATCTCCATGTCCAACACAACGAAGTCCACGGGGAATTTCAGGCCCTGAATCGTGATGACAACATCCTTCAGCAACCCCTTCGGCCTCTTGACAGATCGATCAACAAACTGAAGGACCGTCCTGCTCTGTCGTAGAGGGCCCAACTCGAAGCGGTCGAGTAGGGCTGCCGGAAGTAGGTTGATCGAAGACCCGCTATCTAATAGAGTGCGATCGAACCTCTGATCCTGAATATGGCATATGACATATGGGGCTCCTGCATTTGGCCTCTTGGCTGGCAGACGGTTCTGAATCGCGAAGCATGTGGCACGAGTGAGCATATGGATCTATGATTGGTGGTTCCTCCTCTTCCTTTGAACTATGGTCCTATCTTTAAGTGATCTCTAGAGTAGAGGTATGTTCTCCAAGGCCTCCTGTAGAGTCAGCTGTATGTGGAATCGATCTATCATTTGCTGGTTGAACTCTATCTGATGGTTCTTTTTGGGATTTTCTTTTTTCTTCCCCTTAGCCAAATGGAGTGCTCTGGGGAAGGGGACTACAAGGTCCTTCTCAGATGAAGGACTAGGAGAGGGTCTAGGTTGCTCAAGCACGGCAGAATCTACGCGTACATCATCAATCACCACAGGTGGATCAAAATAAAACAAACCCTTTCCTTTATTCACAGAAATGTCCTGAGGTACATGAACAGATGGAAAAACAACAGGACTCGCAGTAGAAGTGTTGGTGGACTTAGCACAACCCTCGGCATCTAGATGTGAGGCACCAATACCGTGCTCTGGCTCGGCATCATGTATGGTGGCATCAGTACCACCTCCTCCATCAGGTGAAACGACGGCCTCAGTACCGTCGGCTGGATCAACGTCTGCGATGGCGTCAGTACCACCGTCATCATCTCTAGCGGCCTCAGCACCGCTCCTCTCCTCGTCTTGTTCTCCTGAAGTGGCATCTGGTCATTGCTCAGACGAGGTGTCGCCTACTGGCATCCTACTGTTCCTATGTGTAACAAAATCAGCATCAAACATGTATGCAGACATATCACCAAGTGAAGCACTAGGAGTGGTAATCTTAGTGAACTCTACATGCTCAGACTTCCTCTTGAGGTTGTTGGGGTTCGGCTTAATTTGGGCAGGGATGGCGGCCTTCCCTCTCATGATCTCCCTCACCTCCTGACGGAACTCGTCCATCTCCCGTCGATATATGGCATGATGCTCGGTCATGAGGCGGGCTAACTCATCTAAGGCAGGGTTCTCATAGGTCGGCCCATGAGAACCTAATGGGTAGCCTCGCTGGTAGTGAGGTTGCTGCTGCTAGTGAGGGTGAGAGGGGTACTACTGATGATGATACTACAGCTGATGAGGTTGCTCTTGCCTCTAAGATTGCCCTGCTGATAGGGACGAGGACCATACTGTTGGTAATAGGATGATTGCTGCTGCAGTTGTACTAGGGGTTGTTGATGTTGGTGCTGCTCACGCTGCTGGTCGTACTGGCCACCCTGGGCTGGAGGCTGCTGTTGGGAACTGCCGGCCGACCAACAGAATCCGGGATGGTCTCGTCGGATATCGAGATGGGGTCGATCGTACCAAATCCCGTTGACATCCATCAATGGCTCCTGCTCGTACGAGGGCGGGGGAAGTACTGCCAGAGGCTGATCCGGCTGGTAAACCACCATCTGGGTGTCTGGGGATGGTGGTGGTTGGTAAGACTGCGGCGGTTGCTGGTACGACTCCACCTGGACATGGTGAACCTGTCTAGGTTGGATGGAGTACTGAGACGAGCTGCCACTGCTACTCAAATCTCCTCGTGACCTAAGACGGGGCTGAGAAGTCGTCTGTACCTCTTGTAGACACATTATCTGTGTCTTCAAGTCACTCAGCGTTTGTGCCATCTGATCAATCTATGTCATACACTGGCACTGCTTCTTCTCGATCTGGTCCAGCTTCTCGCTGATAATGCCCATGTCTGCGGCTGTGGACTCGTCCTGTACGGCTGCCGCTGACGAAGTAGAAGGACCGGCATCGACTTGTTCTATCCTATGGTACTGCACGATCTGTGGCTGGGGGCATCCTTGATTGTAGAGGCGGGTCTGGGACATCACTGTAAAGTTCTCGGCCATCTCCTCATAGATGACCCAGACCTAATCCTCATCCTTGGCGAAGTAGGATCCGCCCCAAGAAGCATTCACCAGGCCATGCAGCTCTGGTGTCAACCTGCAGAAGAAGCTCTGAACTAGGTTCGGCTTCGAGATGTCGTGGTGCGGGCATCTGTCTGTAAGCTCTCTGAACCTCTCCCATGCCTCGTGAAACTGCTCGTTGGAGAGCATGGAGAAGTTGCTGATCAGGGCACTCGCTGCATTGGTTCGCCCGAGTGGATAGTACTTGTTCAAGTACTCGGTGCGGAGATGCTCCCAAGTGTACACAAATCTCCCTAAATGTTTCAGCCAGTTGGCTGTTCTGTCAGCGAGGGAGAAAGGGAAGGCAATCATACATATGGTGTCCTCGTCCACCTGCCGATCATGTACGGTGCTGCAGATCATCTCGAACTCCTGGAGATGTAGATGGGGCTCCTCAGTGGCGAGCCCATGGAAGCGGGGAAGGATCTGAAGTGTCTGTGGGGGGAACTTGAAGTCCCCCACGATCGTCGGAAGCACCACCCACCGGTGTGTCAGCATCGATCCGGTGTTGTGCAACTCCCGCATCGGTCTGGCTGTTGTTGCTGCTGCAGTTGTTGCGGCTGCTGCTGTTGCTCCTGCTGTCGCCGGCTCATCGGGTATCTCTGGTCCATCTCTCCCGGGCCTACACTGATCGCGATCGGCTCTTATCTGCTCCATCTCTCTCCTCATCTCAATCATGAACGCCCCCTGATCCCTAATTTGCTGCTGCATCGTCTTGAGGGAGGCGATCACGGTGGTGATGATCGCACCCTGGTCCAGGACGTAAGTCTGCTCTGGTCGGGGACCTCCAGTGTTGTCATCGGTGTTGCCGGTCATGGTCTCTACAAAAGCCAAAAGACTCAAACTCAGGTGCCGATAAATCATCTATCTGCTGTCTATCATCTGGCATTGGCATCTCAGGACTGATAGAAGGGTGGTCAAGGGGGAACAGGGCGGAATCGAACTCAGGTTCGGAGAGCGGGTCTCGGCTCTCGCAAACCAACCTAGATGAATGGGCTGGAGTGCTAAAAAGCGGTGCAGCCAGAGGCTGCCTAAGAGACCTCCTGCCCATCATCTTGATCTGGCCAGTCGGGCGGATGAGATCTGGAAACACACAAGATGAGCAAATAAAACCCCAAGTTCACCTACTCAACACAGAGCTGAAGACAGTAATTGTTCCGTCAATTTATCTTGTCAATTTTTATTTAGGTGATCAAGTCAGGATATCAGAGCGGTTCGCGAACTGGTAGGAATACGATGCCATCAGGAGACTGTCTCAATCCCGAACTAGATCTTTCCCGGCCAGTACAAGCCGCGAAACATTTACCGGCTACCCGATCGGCTTGCTCTGTTAAGGATATCGCGGCCCGCTTTACCGGAGACCGGAGCGATCCTCACTGGAGAACGACTAGCCCAGAAGCAGTAGTCTGAAAAGGGGTCAGATGTGGCTCTAGCCTAGGGTGTGGGTCTCTCTCTCTCTCGCTCATACAAACCAAACAATGAGGGGGTTGCTCTCCTCAAGACAAAGGTTTTATGGTGAGGTGTCTTTTAGGGTCAAATGTGTTTAGCAGTCCCAATTTTATAGTTTTTCATTTTTAGGTAATTTTCAAAGCAAACAATGCCTAACGAATTTTTCGGGTTCTCCTGATTATTTTAAGTCCAGAAAACAGGGGGAGAAGACGAAAAAGCCGATGCACGATGAAATCAATGATGCATGCTGAGTAAGAAAGGCGTACCTGACTCCAGCACTCTACATGTAGGATGATCCGTGCATAAAATAAAAGATTGGAAATAAACTACCTATATGATGCATGAGGATATATCGGCCTTAACATGCAACTTCTACATGGAGAGAACCGATGGCTAACGGGTCAACGGGAGGGGTCGGTGTCTGGTATCGGATGCTGATCGATGCGCGCCACAACGGGTCCTGCCAGCGCTGTATACGGCCTCTAGCGGCGCGTGACCCCTCAAGCGACCAGGTTAGCCTTTTCTTTATTAATTTTTAATTAGGTCCAATTACGGTCTAATAGGCACATTCAGATATTAAGTGTTTGGATCCTAATTATTATGGCTCAATCATATAAAAATCCTAAGCTAAGGCCAAAACCGTGAAAATCATATGAGCAATTAAAAAGAAAATAAAAATCGAAAAACACGAGAAACCGACGAAAAACTCAGTGAGGTCCCCCGAGCACACCAGTGCTCGACGAAACAGACCCCGGTAGATCACCGATAAGTCCAAGTCCTATCCATGTATTATTACAATAATATGGTGCTGAAAAAAAACCTAATCTAAGCTACGCTACGCTCCCGCACTCCTGCTCGCTCCTCACGTTCTCCTGCGGCTCCATGCAAAAGGGAGCCGCCTCTGGTTTCCACAGTTGTGTCGGCTCTTCGAGAAGTGCTGCCTCAGTCCTCGGGCCCTCGCAAGCAAACAAACAGAGGTGTCAAACTAGGTTATTAAAAAATAAAAGACAAGCAATAAAAATAAAATAAAATAAAATAAAATGACACTATATGCAGAAGTGAAAATAAAGACAAATAAAACAAAACAAACAAAAACAAAAATAAAAGAAAATAAAAAAGAATTTAAAGAAAAACAAAATGCCGTGAAAAGCCGCGGAAAACCGGAAAGCCGCGGAAAAAGCCACGAAAAACAAAATCAAATAAAAATTAAAAACAAGACTACTATGTCGTGCTCCCCAACAACGGCGCCATTCTGATGAGGCTCGAAATGATCCGATAAGCTAAGGGAGATAGGTATCAATGGTCGTTGCGACCTCAACCTCATGACTCGGACTCAACAAGAAAAAATCAAGAACCACCAAACTCAAAGATAAAATCAATAAAACACGAAGCGGTCCTCGCTATTTTATTAACCTGGTATAGTGACCAGGGTCGGACTCAGGGAGCACGAGACGGTCGAGATGGCCTACGAAGTAGTCTAAAAATAAAATAAAATAAACAAAAGTCTTTTGGTGGATTTTTTAAGCTTTTTAAATTTTTTGTATTTTAAATAATAAGGAAAAGATAAGAAAATGTATAAAAGAACAAATACAACAATTTATTTGAACACACAAAAATGTTTAGAAAATTGAAATAAAAGTATTTTTGTGTGTTTTATATTTTTAAGTGTTTTTGATGAATTTTTCAGAATTTTTCAATTTTTTGTTAATTTTATAAAAATCAAGAAAAGGGAAAACAGTGGCAATATGTACAATCAGATTTGAAAGACCAATTAAAAATATATAATTCGCCTATAAAAATCTTATAGTAATTTTTATGCAAAATAAATACAAAAACAAAACTACACAAAAAGAGTTTGCATTTTTTTATTTTTATAGATTTTTTTAGAATTTTTATAATGTTTTTAATGTTTTTTACTTTTTTTGGTTTTTAAAAGTCCAAATGAGATGAAAATTGGATAGAAACTAATAAACAACAAAATAACCAAAAATAATTTTTTTTGGAATTTTTAAAGGAATTTTTATATTTTTCTTTGATTTTCTATGCTAGATAGTAATAAAAATCAATGTTTTTGATTTTTTAAAAATAACAAAAAGCCTCGAAAATGTCCCAAAAATTTAGGAAATTTTTTACACAGTGGCAAGAGCCACATATCCAAATTTCACCTAATTTGGAGTTCAATTGATATTTTATTCAATAAAAACAAGGCACACAGCAAGCAAGGACCTAAGTGCAAGAAAACATACTTCCAGGACCAAACAATAACAAATATAAAATTCTTAGGGCCTGGAATGCAAAAGGCCTAATAAAGCACGCACAACACACGTGACTGGCATACAGAAGGGTATAAATGCAAGTCCTATTTAAAAATATGTAAACAGTAACAAGCAAGAAGTTCGGGACTGAAAATGCAACTTATCCACACCCTCACGTGTCGATGCACGTGGCTCATACAAACAAAGACTATTCTGCAAATAAAATAAACCTAGGGTCCTAAATGCAATTGTTCCAAAATAAAAATAACTGAAGCTAATATTTATATGACTAAATGACAAAAGAAAAGGATAGGGGCCTAAGTGACATTACCCCGATTATTTAGATCTGACGGATGAGGGGAGTCCACGTGCTGATCGGACGGTGGAGAACTGTGGATGCCCCTTCGTTGATGACGCTCTAGATGCAATCTTGGGCTCGATCCGACGGCTGCATGCGACCCTCAGATGGATCAACGGCTGGAGACCTTCCGCAGGTGGACGGTGAGGATCTAAACTTGGGCGGGAGTCTCAATCGGACGATAGCTGAAGGTCCTCCAAGAACTCCTCGCCGGCAAGGTTCGCCGGCCCAATGTGCGCGATGGAAGGGGCCTCCTGAGCTGCTGAGATGGGGAAAATAGTGGTCGAGGTCGTCCGCAGCTCCTGGTACTCTCCGATGAAGCCAAGGAGCTCTGGAGAGCTCCGACGACGAAGGAGGCATGAAGCTCCTGTGCCTAAATTGTTGGACCCCCAGATGGGGTCGCTTTGACCTGCAAGCTGCACAGAACGCTTCCTGGGTCGAGGGCAAAGTGCCTTGACCTGGTGAGAGGTGGAATCGAAGATCGGATGAGGTGGGGCGGAGGTCTCCGGCAAAGCGACAGCGGAGGAGACCCGAGCTCCTGCTCCGGGGCAAGTTAGGTTGATCGGAGGGGTGTAGAAGATGGAGAGGAGTCTCGTGAATGTGAATTGAAGGTCGGATGAGCGAATGGGCTATCGGAGCGAAGTGGATTGGCCGGCGAAGGCCGGCTGCGTAAATGGGGGAGATCGGAAATTACGCTAACCTAAGGGAATCGAGGGTACCTGATGGATGAGTTCGACTGTCCTGGAGATCAGAGAGCTCCTGGGATCGTTGCCTCTATGGCTCGTCGAGGCCAGAGGCTCAAGCTCGCTCACGGCGGAGCACGGCAACAAAGCTCCCGGATCAGTGGTTGCAGCCCTCTACTCCTCGTTGCAACCCCCTTCCTCAGTAGTTGTCACTCTAGGAAGAAGGATGGAGGTCCTGTGACTGGAAGACGATGGCCAAAGATGGATTGAAAGTTGCGGTGGAGCTAAGCTAAATAGTGGTGGATATCCGGCAAAGATGGAGTCGGGCAGGGCACTGTGGTGCACGGATCCCTAGGCAAATCCCCGGGCGAGGGTCTTGGATCAATCAGTAATAATCGGGGCCCGGGGTTTATGTGAGAGGTGATCGGATCGAGTTGGAAAATTTTGAGAAATCGGGTCAAAAAACCCGATCCGCCTGAAAGGTGGTCATAGGGGGGAGAGTTGATCGGGGGTCAACAATCCCCCGTGGACCAATGGAATAATTCCATTGGAAATGATTTTGAAAAATCAAAATAAAATAGCTAATGGCTTTCTTTCAAAATATTTACAAAATGAAAAGTATTTATTTATTTTCAAAGAATTTTTTAGTGATTTTTATTTATTTTTTTGAAAAATAAATTAGGTATTTACATTATATTATTATTATATATATGTATATTTACAAATGGATTTTAAATTTTTATTTTTAATTGTTTATTTTTGTATAATTATTCCAATTTTATATTTTATTTATTTATAATATAAAATTTTGAATAAAAAGGTATTTTTATTTTATTTTTATGATTTATTTACATTAGTTAAATAAATAGATCTTCCGAAAGGTAGCCAAAGAGATGCTAGGCGAGTCAAAAGGAGGAGCTCCGGGTCAAAAGGAGGCTTGGTGGTGGAGTGAAGGGGTGCAAGAGAAGCTAAAAATTAAAAGAGCTTGCTTTAAAGCTATTTCTAAGGATAGAACAGAGGGAAACTGTCACAGGCTATAAAATAGCGAAGAAGGAAGCAAAGAAGGCTATAAGCGAAGCTAAGTCAAAAGCTTATGATGTTTTATAAAAATCTCAACTCTAAGGAGGGCCAGAAGGATATATTTAGGTTGGCCAAAGCAAGAGAAAGAACGACCAAAGACCTTTCTCGAGTGAGATGCATTAAGGACGAGGAAGGTCACGTGCTTATAACTCAGAAGGATATAGAGACTAGATGGGAGCAGTACTTCCATAAACTTTTCATTGGAGAAGGAAGTAGAGAGATCACTTTGGGTGATCTAGCTAGTAGTGAAAGTTACTTGAATCGTGCAAGCTATAGATGAATACAAAGAAAAGAAGTAGAGGAGGCTTTGAAGGTTATGAGACCTCGGAAAGGTGTTGGACCGGATGACATCCATGTAGAAGTATGGAAAGTTTTAGGTGAGCGTGGTTTGACTTGGCTTACGAATCTATTTAGTGTTATTTGGCAAAGCAAGAAAATGCCTGAAGATTGGAGGAGGAGTATCGTGGTGCCTCTTTATACGAACAAAGGAGACATTCAAAATTGTTCAAATTACAGAGGTATCAAGCTGATGAGTCGCACTATGAAAACTTGGGAACGTGTGATCGAAAGAAGATTGAGGCAAGTTTCCCAAGTAAAAGAAAACCAATTCGGATTCATGCCAGGTCGCTCAACTATTGAAGCCATCCATTTGCTGAGGAGAACAATGGAGATTTATAGAGCTAAAAGGAAGAATATCCATATGATCTTTATTGATTTGGAGAAGGCTTATGATTCCGTCCCACGAGAGATACTATGGAGAGTTTTGGAGAAGAGACAAATACCTGTCTTATACATTAATCTTGTAAAGGATATGTATGATAGGGCTTTATCTTGTGTAAGGACCCCGACGGGGAAGACTGACTATTTTGATATCAACATTGGTTTACATCAAGGTTCAGCTTTGAGTCCATTTCTTTTTACTTTGATTATGGACGAGTTGACAAGTCACATTCAGGATGAGTTACCTTGGTGTATGTTATTTGCTGATGATATTGTGTTGATTGACGAGACTAGAGATGGAGTAAATGAGAAGCTTGAGGTTTGGAGACATGCATTGGAGACTAAAGGTTTTTGTATAAGTAGGGCTAAGACGGAATATATGGAATGCACCTTTGATGGAAGCAATGGTGAAGGAATCGAGGTGAAGATTGGTGACGATAACATTCATAAGAGAGATTCTTTTAGATATCTGGGATCTATTTTGCAACATGATGGGGAAATTGATGGAGATGTTACTAATAGAATAAATGCAGGCTGGCTAAAGTGGAGAGGAGCCTCCGCTGTTCTTTGTGATAAAAAAATTCCTTTAAAAATTAAAGGAAAGTTTTACAAAGCAGCCGTGAGACCTGCTATGCTTTATGGTTCTGAATGTTGGCCTGTGAACCATAGACATGTGCATAGAATGGTTGTAGCAGAAATGAAAATGCTAAGATGGATGGGTGGACATACACGTAAAGATCGGATTCGGAATGATGCAATTAGAAAGAAAGTTGGTGTAGCTCCGATCGAGGATAAGATGTGAGAAAACCGCTTAAGATGGTTTGGTCATTTGCAAAGAAGGTCAACTGATGCACCGGTTAGGAGATGCGAGTGTTGGGATGTTGAGCCGGCTAAGAGAGGGCGAGGACGGCCCAAGAAGTGTTGGAAAGAGACTATACGAAGGGATCTTAGTTTTTTGGATATAAGTCCGAGATTTACCCAAGATAGATCTGAATGGAGGCGAAGAATCCATGTAGCTGACCCTACTTAATTGTGGGAAAAGGCTTTGTTGTTGTTGTTGTTGTTAAATAAATAGATCTATATACATATGTGCATGGTATAAATACAAGGTGGGAAATGAATTTTATTATTTTTATTTTTATTTTTCTGATTTTTATTTTATTTATTTACACATTAAAATATGGAATATAAAAATATTTTTATTGGATTTTGATTAATTATTTACAAGGAGAAAATAAATAGGTATTTTATTTTATATACATGGTCTATGTACACTGATGAGAGAGAATTTTTATTTAATTTTATTAATCTTTTATTTTTCCCATTTTTTATTTTATTTTTTTACAACTATGTACAAAATATGGGAGGTATAAATATATTTTTATTTTAAGAAAATAAAATATGTACATAAAGAGGGATATTTACACCATGATGAGTTACCCTATCTCTCTCTCTACTTATTTCATTTTGCGGTCAGGCCCATGCTGAGCCCTCCCTTGGGATTAGGTCACTCAATATTTATTCTAAATATTTCCCTCTTTTTCTTTATTTCTTTATTCTTTTATTTTTTCACAAAAACATGCTAATTATTAATATTTACACAATGCATGCTTTTTGTCAACTTATTTTATTTAACACAATTATACATGGTGTTTTGCACAGGTTTTTAGCTAAAATAAAAGAATAAAGAGTGATGAATGAGGATTCATCAGTCATATTCTTTAGAAGGAAGAGATGAAGAGTGCAATATAACACTCAAATGTTTCAAACTAGGGAAGTGTGGATTATTAAGTTTCAAATCCCTAATGATTGTTAACTCAGACTCTAAAGATATTAGAAGTCAAGTGTCCTCAACACTTCAAGCCTTGAGTGATAGTGAATGTGTCAGGATTACACCAACTCCATATTTAGTGAATTTTTGTTATTTTTTTGCTTTTTCAATTTTTTAAGGGATTTTTTCAAGAGAATCAATGATTGGTCCAAGCTCATATGAATAGTTGCATCCATTTTCATCTAGTATGGGTGTAAGTACGGACCTTTAGGGGGCTAACCGTGTTACTTTAAGAAGGTGCCATTTGCATTGTCTTTTAACCATCCACTCTGCTAAGGGAGACCGTATTTCCCTCACTGAGAAATAGCTACTCACTTCTAAGATTAGTAGTCAGAGTCACAACTCAAGAAAAGATTTTAATTTCATATTTTTATGAGATTTTTTAAAAGGGTTAATTGTATTTACAAGCAGTCAGTCCATGAATTTTGAGAAGATTTTTCAAGCAATTTTATAAAAGTCAGTTCACAAGAATACTTAAACCCAAGCCCAAAAAAGTTTCAAAAATTTCACAGTATGAGCTATGGCTAGAGTATATATACAACATATACGTATACCCCCCATACTTCACTTTTGTAATGTCCTCATAACACAAAGTGATATGAAGTCATGGCTCAGGTCAAATACAAGGTGATATAGCGGAACTGACATAGATGGCCCCCCTATACTTAGGACAAAATGACCTAATTATAAGAAGACAAGAAGAGGGAAGAATGAATGACTTTCCCCCACCCCCTGTACTTAGGCTTAAGTATTGAATATGCAATGAGGATGGGGAATACCTAGGTGAATAATCACAATTATGTGCAAGGCTCCTCCGATACTTAGGCTGAAAAGAAGCCTAAGTATTTGGATGTAGATTTCAGGATGGGGAACAGGAGATCAGTTAGGGTTAGAGGGTGGAGTGGATTTACATAGATGGTTGGATGGACATGGGGGGAGCGGGGGCAGATAATATAGGGTTACAGGAGGGTTGGGATAAGACACAATCAGGCTCAACCAAGAAGACAATACCTCATGTTTCACCAACACACATATGAAGACCAATAAGTGATGGTCATTTATCTTGTCAATTATATTGGTGATCATACAAATTTAAAGTCCATTATATCGGGTTTTAGGGCTAGGTTTTGGATGCTATCCTAGCGATATGTCCTTACCTCTCAACATTTAAAACAACTTGCATACAATGAAGGGGTTTGCTCTCCCATAATCTAAGAGTGATTTTTATTCTTTTTATTTCATCAACTCGCATTATCAGTCCCAGTTTTAGCTTTAGGTTATCACTGAAGTTAATGTGAATACAAGTCAAACACGCTTCATCTATCGACCAATACCAATTTCCTTTAATATCCTTAAGTGACAAATCATGGGAAAATTGAGAAAAACTAGTGCATTCATGCAAACCATGATGTATGCTTGAGAGAGATACTTACAGTGCCTCCAGCCTTCTCCATGCATATGCAAGATCGAATTGAAATTTTATGCTATGTGCAGGCAAGTCGAAAAAGACCGCATCCTAAAACATGATACTATTAGCGATGATGAAATGAGTTGAGTTTGGCTAACTAGATTGATGTCTAGTGTGTCTCATTGAATCAAGGAGATAAGGTGGATCTCCTAGATTCTTAATGTGTGTCCTACCTACAATCAAGCATAAACAATATAAAGAATAGAGTCAGCTCAGAGAGTCATGTGTCTGGTCCTAGGTCGATACTCACGTGGAGCCTCACTCGGAGGGGGTGAAACTTCACACGCCACATGCAAAGGTTCAAGTCCATAATTACACATACTAGCCCTCAAGTGAGGACCACTAGAAATGCAAATGGTACATATTTTTTTCCCTTTTTTCTATTTTTTCTTCCTTTTTTATAACAGATGCATGAACAGAATGCTGACTAAACTCCTTGAATCCTTCTGAATTTCTTCTGCAATCCTCGTAGCGAGATCTCCCGACTCCACGCCTCCATGGTTCTCAAGCGTCCTTGATCTCCATGGGCCCTGGCACAAAAGAAAAATGTCAGATAAATATCAAGAAAAATAATCAACAAATGATTCAAGAACAAACACAATGCTAAGACCTCAATTTCTGAAAATAATCGCATAAAAAATAATGCAATAAAATTCAATAAACAAATAAGATGAGATGTGTCCCCGGAAACATCACCATTTCATGAACACGTATTTCACCACTTTAATGATCGTATTTTATTGTAGTACAGGCGGTGGAAACGATTCATGCAAAGGCCACACCTTCAAATATATGGAAATTTTTTTACTTAGCAAGTATACGAAGATTGAACACAGGGACACGAGCCTCCTAGTCTATTCATAAAAAATTATCGGTTAAATATCTAACTAATTAAGTTCTAAATCAAGGTCTTTGAATGCAGATGCCATGCTTGTCACAAAATAATATGCAGATATATCATGCATACAAAATGATGTAGAGACAAAGTGATATTATGCACGCATTTTCATTTGATTTTAAATGTAATTAAAATTGAGATGCAATGTGTATGATATGCAACAGATAACTATGCATGAGAATAAGGTACAAATAAGACCTAAAATAATCACATCAATGAGTAATCAAGGGAGGGTTAATTTAAAAGACAAATGGAGTTTTAATAATGAAACAATTATCCATTAATGGAAAGTAATGGAGAGAAAAAGTCACTATAAATAATAAAGAACTATCACATTAAATTAAGTATCCAAACATGAAATAATGATGCCAATAGATAGTGCAGGAAATTAGCAACAAAATTAGATTGAAATCAATAAAAACGCAGTTTGTATTCTCAAGGTATGACATAAATAGTGCAAGGGCATAAATGTAATAAAAATAAGAAAATAAATGGATAATAATTACAAATATCCTCCTCGAGGGGCATAATGTAATTTCCAAAAGGCGGAGGGGACTCCCTGTAAATTTTCATTGTACGCGGGGGCATATCTACAATCTGTGAAAGACGGTTGGGCCTCTCTGCAAACCTGAATCTGGATGTACTTCTTCAAAGGTCTGGGGTAGTATCTGTAAATAACCTTGCCCCCTCATGTGCAAGGCACGTGGAGTGAGGTTCGGAGGGGGTGTAGCTTCGGGTGGACATGTAGCTGGTCCAGGGCACTTAGGGAGAGTGCTCGGGTCTATAAAGCCTCTGGATCGATGATGTAATGTGGCAGCAGCTAAACCATTAGATGGACACTAGAGGGGTGCCATACAATGGTATCTGTACCTCCAAGAACCTCCTCCTCCGTGTCTTGGAGGTGCAAATGGAGCTATGGCGATCTTGCCATAGCTCCTCTGAAGATTGGAGAATGTCACAGACATGCGAGCAAAGGAAATAGAAGCAAGGTGGAAGTGCAGTGATGTGTGGAGAGGCGAGGCAGTGCAACATCGTCAGAGGATGAGCTGGAGACCGGAGCAGGTTGCGGAGCTCCGACCATTGAAGGAGATGCGTACCTACAAGCATTAGTAATATCCTAAGCAAGTGTATGCGTGCGAGGCGATTGAAATGGTGGCATGCACTTGGCAAAGAGGGTGGATGGGTGTTTTGACGGAGAGAGGGTGTGATTGAAGGGTTGCATGGGGGAGATTGATGGTGGCAGAGCTTTATAGATGGTAGATGGGAGATGGAGTGCATCGTGTGCGGTGGAATAATTGAGAGAAAATCAACGAAACCAAGGTACGAGAAGTTACCTGATCAGAGCAAGTTAATGGGTGAATGAGGAGTTGGGTTGAGGTACCGAGGGGAACTTTGGTCGTCGCTCGAGCGGGTCAGCAAGTCCCACGAGCTCTACGGTGGATGGGTTGTCGTTACTCGGTTGTGAAGGCCGAGGGTCAACACCTAGCCGGAGGTGCCATTATGGCCACCGTTCCGACCTCCGTCTGTCACAGGGAGGTGGAGATGGGATAGGTCTTAGGCTCTATATTGGTGGACGAGTGAAGACGGGGGCGGAGCTGGGGTATTTGAAGGCGGGGGTTTGTCCGTTTTGTGTGTTAATGGAAGTGCTTGTAATAGTCGGTGTGAAAGCTATGAGTGAGGGACAAGGTCACTAATGGATGCATGAGGATGGCAGAACCTAGGGCTTTGAAGGGGTGGCATTAGGTTTCGGAGAGAGGGTTAGAGGCGTGGGATAGAAATGAAAGGGTGCAACGGGGTCGTGAGGTGTAACAGTTGGAGTGGAATAAGAAGGAGTTAGAGAAGGGTTTTGGACCATTGAATCGCTCGATCCAACGATCGGGAGATAGGCGCTATGGAGCAGGTGAGATTATATCTGTCGATTTAATCGAGTAGTGAGGAGATGAGCGAACGGTGACGGTGGACATGGGCTCTTGGGGACTCATCCAACGGTCACGAGAGGAGGGATGATGTGGACGAGGCTCAGCCCTTCAATGGTTAGCCACCCAATGACTAATATGGAGGTGGTGAGGAGTGGTGGAGATTTGATCCGGAGAGGGGGATCAAACGGTTGTGAACAAAGAGGAGAAGGACATTTACGATGGATGCGAAAGAGATAGATTTAAGAACAGAAAAAGCGGGCACGTAGCTTGGGGAGAGAGAGGCTATGTGGGCAACCGAGAGGGCACCACGTGGCCGCACCATATTATTTCGAAAATGAAAAAATAATAGAAAAATAAAAAAGAAATAGAAGGAAGAAAAATTAACAAAAAGTCAAAATATGAAAGTTGTAGATCTCAATGATTCTACAAGTTCCATGGAAGAAAAATTAAAAGAGGTCATTTAAACAAAGAAATATTTTTGGTAGTATTTTTAATGGAATAAAAAATTTATGTTTTTAGAGGTTTTGTTTATTTTTGTATTTTAAATTTCTTTTTAAGAGTAAAATAAATATAAACAATATTTAATCTAATTTTAGGGGGTTTAAAACAAGATAAAATAAAGAAAACATTAATAATAATAACACAATAATTAGGGTTAGTAATTAGGGCCAATTATACATAGAATATATACAAAGTTAATAAAATTTAATATTAATGAATTAATTTTGTTTTTTATTGAATTGTTTAAGTTTGGAGAATAATAAATGGATTCTAATATGATGTATCTGAGATTCATCAAGGGCCTGCAGGATTAGTCGACTTCTTTGAAAGCTGACTCAGCTGAGAGTGTAGAGATCAGACTATTCTTCTCTGATCAGGTTGCATAGTGCAGAGCAAGTTATCTACACAGATATTGTTGTATATTTTTTCAGACATTATTATTTTTTGTTTTCTTCTGAGAGAGGGCATTTGCCCATTTTTTTGTTTTTTTAGAGAGGAAAGTGAACTTTCCCGTGTTTCTTTTTGTAATAAGGTGTCCACAAAAGACATCCCAACTGTACTCTGACATTAGATATTATTCAGTGTTTGTTTCACAAGGTGCCGGTGCACTTGGGAGACCTCACTGTGGTTTTTGATTTTCTCGATTTTTTTCTTTATTTCTCGCATTTTCATGGAGCCTAGGGGTGCATGTTTATTTGATTAGATGAATAAAAGTAAAACCCAAATCCCTAATCCATACTTCGGCATAACTTAGAGACTTCTGAAAAATAATCTATTCTTACGATAGAACTATTGATTAGGACTCGGTTTTTATAGCTTTTGAGTGCGTTAGCCTAGGTTTTACATTTCTGTGCAGATCACTTGCATGTAGACTGCTAGTGCAAGGTATTATTTATATCTCTACGTGCATCATTGTTTTCTGCCACATTCCATGATTCTCCCTCTGTGAGACACAGATTTGAAAATTAAAAAGAACCTACCCGTTAAATATTTTTTGAAAATATCCAAAAAAAGTGAAAACCCTAAAAAATATTTTTTTTCTCTTTTAAAAACTTGACAAAAATAAAAAATACCAGGACTTAATTTGCATTAGGAAAGAGAACCCCTCATTGTATTCAGGTACACTTCAGACAAAGTGGGTGAGGACGCAACCTTAAGGATTAGAGCAAAAAAATCCTTGGACATGTGCCTTAAGTATATGTGCATCACTTTTCGGTGGATGGTTGCAACTGTAAGCACTTGCCTCCAACCATAGAGAGTTGTTTTTGTATACTCATACCTCTTAGTTTCATTTGGGCCTGATATATCCCGGTAGCCCCGCTAGATTGTACCACTATTTGGGGTCTGTGAGCATGTACGCTAGGCGATAAGGCGACTCCCTTTGTAAGTTTCCTAGTACAACTGATTGATCACTAAAAATAAAAGATCGAACTCTTACGGTCTCCACTATGTGAAGTTGGTGAATCTGGGGTTTGCACTGTATTTGTATGCGAGGTATGTGTTATTTCACATCTTATACGCCTTCACACTTGTGTTCTTGACTTGACATCGTATACTCTCCCGCACTTCTTTTTTGACATCAAAGATGACGACTAGACGGAATTTGCGCTCAGATTCCATGAGCTTTCAACCTTCCACCATCTATCTTATGTCTTCATAGATTCGGGATGACCCTTTTCCTGATTTGGTCCCACCTAGTCATGAGGTTTGTCAGACCCAGACTCCCTTGCCTCCCATCCCTTAAGTTGAGGCAGACCCATGCCTCGATTTTTCATCTATTTATCCTACATATTTTCATAGAATTCTTATGCTTTTTCCTTACCATGATTCAAGGATCATGGCTAGCAGGAAGGGACTAGTTGAGGATAGAGCTATTGAGGAGAGACTGCATGACGATGAGAGATGAGCAGATGGGAGATATGATCCAGCTTTAGATATCACTAATGGGATTCTAGACGCACTTCGGCACATGAGCATACAGATTAGATATTAATATAGATTCCAGTATGAGCATAGAGCTGAGATCACTGCACTGAGAGCAGGAGCCGAGAACCCACTACCACCTGTCGTGGTTCCCGCAACTTTACATGATGAGTATGACCCGGGAGTGAGGATGCTACACCATTAGATTCTATTACCACCGAATCAAAAGTCATACGAGCTAAGACCATCCTTCATTTCTCTTCTTCCCTGCTTCTATGGGAATACTTCAAAGGAGCAATTTACCTTTCTACAACAATTCGAGATGATATGTGGTACATCTAGCTATTCAGGAATTACACGGGAGGTTGTACGCCTCAAGGCCTTCCCCTTCGCCTTATAAGATAAGGCGCTTTACTGGTTGAGTCATTTGGAGAGGGAGATTTCTACATGGGACGATCTGAAGTCATTCATGTGTAAATATTTTTCTCTATGATGGACGGACATGATGAGGATCATATCTGCAATTGCACACAACGTCCACATGAATCATTCCATGAGGCATGAGATAGATTCATGGATTTGAATGAGAGATGCCCTCATCATGAGATACCACTGAAGGTGCTTGTACATAACTATTTTAGAGGACTCTAGCTGGATGTACAAGGCCTAGCTAGTGCCTCATGTGGCGTCAGTTATCTGAATAGGGTTGCCAAGTCAATTTGGTCCATCTTTGAGGGGGTGGTGGCAAATTCATGTGTTGTAGACTCTACTCGGGCATTCCATAAGGGCCAACAACTACCACACCACCGAGAGCATCAGAAGGTGGCACATGTTTTTGATTCTAATTCATGATCTGACATGGGATTCATTAGGGAGAAGCTGACGTTAGTCGACGTGATTCAGAAGCAACCACAGGATTTACAACCGCTGCGAGAGTTAGAAAAACTCTCATCACTTATTCAGTAGTTGAGTGATTTGACAAAGATGGTGACCGAACTGCAGCTTCAGTACCATCAGTCTTGCCCTTCTTCCACTTCTCATCATGTATAGAGATCTTTAACTGCTCCTCCCACCCATAAGATTTAGTACATTCAGAGCGAGCCAGTACAATCTTCTGAGCCTCCACAGATTAATTCGCAAGAGGATCCACCTAATGCCAACTCTAGTCAGATCACTAGCCCCTGAGATGATGATGATGTTGATCCTCTTGATACTCTTGAGATCAATGGGATATGGTACACTCCTATTCAGCCACTGTCACTCATTACTCCTCAGACCGCACACCATTAGCAATACCAGCAACATTGTCATCCACAGCATGGACACCCACATTTCCAGCACCGTTAGCACTTCACGCAACAGCAGTCTCACCAGCACGCCTATCAGAGACTATATTCGCATCAGTATCCTGCTACATATTCACAGACATATCAGCACCAGCAACAACAACAATCTTCATTTACACCACAGAGGTATCCTCGGCCTTTTACACCATAGCAGCACACTCCTAGGTAGGAGAGAGTAGATAGCAAGGGACATCACACTGAGTTTGAGATATCTCCACATGCCCTAGCACTTAATCAGATCATGAACATGTTGAGCACGCTCTAGATAAAGAATAATATAGAGATGGAGCATGTTAACCATCGCCTAGATGAGTTAGTCGTGCCTAAGACCACTCTCCCAGCCCAACCTCAGATGACCCCGAACAACAAGAGGAGGCATTTATATTAGGTAGACACCACTACAGGTATGATATCTTTTTCTAAATTTTTAGGTAACTTCATTCGTCTTAGGAGCGATAGATCACCACGAGCAGCTGATCGAAAGGAGGAAAGGGCACATAATGAGGAGTGAGAGATTATCCATGATGATATTGATGTTTCACATTATTATGCTAAGGAGTACGCCTACCACGATGAGGACCAGCACGATGTCTGTCACGATGATATTCACAGAGATGAGAGTGATGCAGAGACAATTGACATGGACACGGGCGAGTCAGATGATGATACCACGCCAGACCATGTAGATACTCCTGACACAAATTTTTCTTCTCCTATTTTCGATAGTTTTGTACATACTTCTGAGACTCTCAATATACATGATGATTGCAATTGCGATGTAAATAAAAATTTTGATTTTGTCATTCCTGAGATTGTTCCTTTTCCTGATGCTTTATATGGAAAAGGAAAGAAATATTCCAAAAAGAATGTTGTCACTCCAGAGATTGAGATATTATTAAAAAATGACATTTTTCTAAAGATCCTACTCCATGATGCCTTGGATAACTTCCCTAAGATCAAGCAATAGTTGAAGAATATATGTACCACGCGTAGGAAGAAGAGATCACGTATAGAGAAGCATCTTTTGACTAAGACCACATCCTACGCCATACAGAATAGATTTCCCAAGAAGTAGAAAGATTCAAGAGCACATTATCTTAGATGTGGGATTTCTCATGCAGCATAAGATCACACTCTATTAGATAATGGTTCCTCGATCAATTTGTTACCATATTGTTTACTCGACAAGCTCATGTTACATGCTCTTTACAAATCCCACGTTATCCTCCAGTTTTTTGATAAATCTGTAAAGAGACCTAGGGGCATTTTGAGGAATGTTATCGTGACTATGTAGGGCATGTAGTTCCTAGTGGACTTTACTGTCCTGGACATGGATTGCCCTACACAGTTGCACCTTACCCCGATCATTCTTGGGAGGCCTTTCTTGGAGACCACAAATGCCCTCTTCAACTATGATATAGGGAAGATGTCTTTTCATCGAGGGCGAGAAGGTACATATATAGATGGTGAGAGAATCACACACACATCCAATGCTATGTCTACAGCCACTTCTGATGCCCTGAGTTCCTTAACCACCTGTGATTACATGGATGAGGTTCGTCTTGACGACCTTGAGAGTTATCGAGTAAAGACCTGTGATATCCTACCAGAGGATGGGTTTGAGACTATAGTTGATAGTTCTGCAGATGGTATTATATATTTTATCATGGATGATGAGCAAATGGAGTAGATATCTAATTATTTCATTGCAGATATTTCAGAGTCTGAGATTTTGCAGGATTCCTCCACTTTAGATGGGCTAGAGACTGATTTTCATTTAGTTGAGTTATTTTCCTCTAGTAAATCTGAGGATGAGCACAGTAGTGAGTCGGATGATGTTTTAAACATATTCTGTAGTCCGACTCTAAAGTATGTTGAAATCTTGGATAACCATATTGTAGGCACATATATCACTGTAAAGCCTTGAACTTGGCATCTCTCAGATCCTATATAATAAGATCCGGCTCGTAAAGAGAAAACCAATGGAATTTGTTTCGTGTGAATCGGACTTCGTTTTGATTTGTTATGATTTTCGAAAGAAAGATAAGTAAGGAGGATTAAGATGTCATTAAACCTTAATGACCGTCATTATGATTGATTAATCGTGATTAAGGAGATTAATGACGTATTGAAAACCACTAATGACCATTAGCGAACACTAATCAATAGTTAGCAAAAGATAAGTCTAAGCCACGAAAGTTAAATCGTGATTAGTGAAAGTTAATCACAATTACCATTAATTAAGCATCATTAGCGAATCTAGAATCCTCTGGAAGGTTTTAATTTAAGCCCTAAGTTTGGGATAAGTTTTGGCCAAAATCATGGTCCAAAACCATGGGCCGCTAACCGCGATTAAGGTCTAAACTATGGTTTTCTAACCATGATTAGTGGTTTTCTGGAGCCTATAAATAGCCCCCCACCCATTCATTCTCTACGATTTCCACTACCACCACCACCTCAAGGACTAGGGCCGAGAGGTTGGGAGGAGGAGTGGGAGGCGAGGAAGGAGCGCTAGCAAAGCGCTGCCGGGAGAACGAGGAGGAGGAAGGTCCGATCCTCTCTTAGTTTTCTTCGTGAGTTAGGTTTTCGATTCTTGTTTAGTTCCCTTTCTATTTTCCTTTCGGTGATTTTATAAGGGGAAACTCTGTCGGAATTTTCTTAGAAAAATCACACCGTATAAGGAGAAACTCTACCAAAATTTTCCTAGAAATATCACCCCGTATAAGGGGAAACTCTGCTGAAATTTTCTTAGAAATATCACCCCATATAAGGGGAAACTCTGTCGAAATTTTCCTAAAATTATCACCCCGTATATGGGGAAGCTCTGCTGAAATTTCAAGAGAAAATATGTTCTTCGTGTTCTTCGTATGTTCTTCACGTTCTTCATGTTCTTCGTTTGTTCTTCACATTCTTGGCACATTCTTAGCATTTCTGATACAAAAATGAAATTCGATCGTTTCATGAGCTATAAATCATCCTGTTGAAAAAGAATCATGATAAAGCACTGCAGACATGAGAGAGAGCTCGATTAGTAACGAAATCCTTCTTTTAGCAGTTGGGTTTTCATATGTGATCGTTGAGATTTTTGTATTTATGCTTTTTGCTACGAAGAACCCTAAGTTGGTTATTTTTTAGAAAGTATAAAAGGTTGCTTTGTGATTTCAACTAAATAAGGTCTAAGCACGAATGGATGTAGTGGTTTGGAAAGTTTTGGTTGGAAGTTTAAATAAGCATAAATATGAGTATATAAATATATGAATTGATATATGTGTAAGTCTATACTTAGTATTTATGGTTATGCAAATCTAAGGCTTAACAGAGGAATTACATCATGGGAATTGATGTGTTATGAGTTGGATCCTGAAAAGGGTTGTGTGTCACATTAAGGATGACTGGGAGTAGAACTACGGGTCGGGCATGCAACCTGTAGGTTTTTCGGAAGGAACCCATATTGGTGTTTCTCTACCTAGGTGATACACAGTTGCCCTGCTATGATAAGTACGCATAAAATGAATGATTTGCAACGCGTGGTACCGGGAGCCAATATATTCGGGTTGAACGACAGAAGATGCGGTCGTGCCATGTGGAGGTACGTGTTGTTCAATAGCAGCTGGGTCACAACAACATGTATTTAAAGCCGATGTGTTATATGATTAAATGTTAGCCTGAGGTTTTAAGCAACCGAGTCCTCGAGGATGGTGTGCTCCTTTGTTTGCTAGGCTGAAGGTTTGAGACCCTGATTAATAAAAGAAAAGAGAATTGTCAGGGTAGTATTGGAGGATATGTTGAGGCAACATGCGGCAGCATGAGATCACCAGATCAACGAATGTCCAATCCCGAAGTGTCCACAACTTCGGAGTCCAAGAATGGTGGGGTTCCCCTGAACTAATCCTTGATTTGGAATAGAAGGAATAAGACTTAAACTAATGAGAATAAATGAAACTTTTTGTGCTAGCAACTTTTTGAAAAATTACACAATTTGTTTACTTTTCTCTTCTTCGTTACATAGGATTCGCTCATTTTTATCCTATGATTTATGGAAAATCCAACAGGTGTCGGTGAGCCATCGCAAGGACTTTAGTAATCCAGCCAGCCACAATAACTTTTCTTTGTAAGGTAGTTAGTAATCTTTCTGTGTATTTCCTTCCAGTTGATGTACATGTAATGGTTGTAGTGGGACAATGAATAATGTGAACTGTATTTTGTGAATGGAAAAGTGTTGAAATACTTCCTTCTGAGTATTTTTAATTGCAGTTTGTTTCTGAATGTTAGTTGTGATTGCTAGATAATTTATTGTTGAGTAACCAGATCCGGATATGGGAGGATCTGATGACCCGAGAATCAGGGTCATGACAGTTTGGTATCAGAGCAAGGTTATTCCGATAATTTATTCAGTAATTAATAACTATGAGTGGTATTCAGAAACTAAAGTGGTCTTAAGATCCTTTGATCGTAATTAATGACTACAATACCATTCACAAGTCATTGTCCCTTATGTACATAATGCTAAAACGTATAGGATCTGACCTTTGGCATTAACTCATCCCAAGATCATGGCATACCAAGATGTGTCGAGGCAATTAGAGGCTATGATAACAATGCTGTAAGAAATGGGGCAAAAGCAGCAAGCGTTAGAGGAGAGGCTCAATGCACAAGCTGAGAGACCAGAAGCATCCAGACCTGTGGATGCTAGGATTGAAGGTTATGTCCATCTTTCTGAGGAAGAATATGGTTACCATCTTTCAACTGAGTTTGCTACTACCCTAACTGAAGGAGCAATGGAGAAGGCCCTTCTTAGACACCAAACATTACTAGACAATTATTGAAAGGGGAAGATTCCTCGATTTTAAGGCATAGACACACCTGCTGAGGCAGAACTATGGCTTGATGACGCCATCAGAATGTTGAGAATAATACACGCACCAGCAGGCACTTGGGTTCACTTCGCTGATTACTCTCTAGCAGACTATGCAAGACGATGGTGGAGGGGCATTTCCAAGAAATTAGCGGATCTTGTTCTATGGGATGTTTTTGAAGAGAGGTTCCGAGCTCACTTTTGTCCCTCCCATTGGGAAGAATTGAAGAGGAGGTAGTTGGCTTCTTTGACCCAAGGATCCAAGAATGTACGAGATTATCACATTCACTTTACAGAGCTGCTACGTTATTCCCCAGCTCTAGAAGCTTCACCACAAGAGTGTCTTACAGAATTGGTTAGCTGTCTTCTAGGAGATTTGAGAGAGAAGCTTGCAGGTTTTAGAGCCACCACTGTAGATGAAGCCATGGACATCGCCTCTCGTATTGAGATGGCAAGGGATGAAAATTGCCAAAGAAGAAGCTTCCACTTTACTGGTGGACCATCCAAACATAAGGAGAATTATAACTAAAGAGATAGTCGTTATCATCCAGTTGGGTCTAATATAAGCTTGCAACAGATTTTGGGCCAAGAATTATCCGGAAGAGGGGGTTTCTCTAGACCTCCACTATATCCTCGTGACTCAGCAGCAGGAGCTAGTACCTCTGTGGCTAGGTTTTCAGCTCTAATAGGAACATGTGTGTGTTATTACTTTCATTAGAAAGTCCACATCAAGAAAGATTGTATGAAGTTGAGAGGGTCAGGGTTTAAACTAACCCCAATTAATAGTATAACAACCACCTCGAGCAATGGAGTAACACGTGGAGAAAGATAGGGTAGAGGTTGTGGCTCACAAGGAGCATCTCCTATATAGCAACCACCACAAAGTGTTGCGGGTTCTAACTTGCCTATTCCCAATGGCCAGCTCAATGCTATTATCGAAGAACAAGCCTATAATTCAGGGACAGTCGTACGATGTACTGTTACTATTCATGGCTTTTCAGTACATGCGTTATTTGATTCTGGTGCTTCACATTCATTTATTGCTCGACGGTTAGTACCCACTTTGGGTAAGATACCAGTAGGAGTACAACAGTCCTATCTGAACAAGGGACTAGGAGGACAAGTATTTATAATCTGAGAAATCCTGGATAATTGTATAGTACTGATAGCGGGACATCAGTTACCCGTTTCACTACTACTAATCAAAATGGAGGACTTTGATCTTATCCCAGGAATGGATTGGCTAGAAAGGCATCATGCATGTCTTGACTGTTTCCAGAAGACAATAACTTTTCACATTCCTAACTCAATAGAGTTCCAGTTTATTGGAAAGACATCCAGTGATGATGCCAAATACATATCTACGCTAAAGGCTCAACAACTATTAGAATAAGGGTATCAAGGCTATTTATCTTATGTATCCACAACATTAGGGTCAGATAGAATGATGGAATATGTGCCTATAGTGTGCAAGTTTCTTGATGTATTTCCCGAGGAACTACTTGGACTACTGATGAGCGACCCAAGCGGCTAAGGTTAAATTGTATCAAGAGTCGTTGCGACCTCAACCACTCGGACCGAATCTCAACAAGAAAATAAGACCACCAAATAAGGAAATCAATCAATCAAATAAAATAAGCGGTCTCGCTAATTTATTTTACCTGGTATAGCTAACAGGGTCGAACACAAGGAGCATGTAATGCAAAAGCTACGAAGTAGTCGGGAATCTAAGAAAAGATAAGAAATGGTGGATTTTATATTTTCCAAATTTTTTTATGATTTTAATATAAGAAAAAGGCTAAAAGGAAATCAAAAATAAACACTCACACAATTATTTAATAGCACAAAAACATTCAAAAATTCGAAATAAAATTATTTTTGTGGATTTTCTTCGTTTTTTTTTATTTTTAATTAATTTTCTAAAAATCAAACAAAGTCAGAAATAAAAACCAATGTACAGAGGGAATCTAAAGGCAGATTAAAATTGATTGATATGCTATAAAGTTCTAGCAGTAATTTTATGTGAAACTACAAACAAAAATCTAACTACAGAAAAAGAAAACATTTTTTTTGAGTTTTTACCAATTTTTAATGATTTTTCTAAGGTTTTTACTCTTTTTTAATTTTTATAAGTTTTATAAAAGGAAATAAGGTCAAAATTGGCTAGAAAATAAAAGAACATACGATAAGCAAATACTAAATTTTTTAGAATTTTTCAAGGGTTTTTAATATTTTTAATAGATTTTCTAAAGCAAACAGAGCTATTTTTAGTGTTTTTGAATTTAAAAAAAAAGAAATGAAAACAAAACACAACCAAAAATTCACTGAAATTCCTACACCGTGGCAGGGGTCGTGTCAAAATTCTATGAATTTTTGAGATAAAATGTTATTTATTCAATCAAAGGTATAACACACAGCATACAGGGACCAATCTACAAAGAAAACAAGTTCTAGGACCAAATAATAACACGCTAAAAACTCTAGGGTATGTTCTGCAATTTTCACAACAAAATTTGCACATGTTGGAAAACAACACACACAGGGGTATATTTGCAATTAATGAAAACTAAATATGCAATCAATAATAGTAAAGAACTCCAGGGTACATCATGCAAATAACCTAGAATCACAAGTGACGAAGCACATGAGTCCAAACAGGCAGGACTAAACGCAAATATGGAAACCTACAGGGATCAAAGTACAAAATGGTCTAACTGTGATTTTATTTTACAGTCTAAAATAAAAACTAAAATAAAGATGGGGTAGACTAAGCAAATTACCCATGCAGACACGTGAGTTGCGCGTGGGGAGGGATAGGTGGCAGCTGCTAATTGGGCTGGATGAATGGCTCTGGACGCATCAGGCGACAGATCTGACGGCTGTCAGATGTTAGCTACGTCGGTGGTACGGGACCGTTAGATCTGACATCTAATGGCCCGACACCTCCAGGTGAACGGGCGATTGTGATGACGTCTGGAAGATACGGGCGATCCAACGGCGGAGGGAGGGTCTGAAAGAATTGCGTCGAGGCGAGATGGGGTGTCTCCACGCGCGCTAAGTCCTGCAAGAGGAAGCTCAGACTCGGAGAAAGGCTCCAGTCAGGTTATTGGGCCTAAACTAGACAGAAGCGCCAGCGAATGGAAGGGGGGTCTTCGGCGAAGGCGATAGACGAGACCTATGGCCTGATCTTGGCAATCCGGGCCAAGATTAGGATGATCAGATGGCGTAGGAAGATGGATGATGAGCGGGTCCATCGATCTACATAGATGGATGATGGTGACGAGGCTCCGACCGACCGGTCGGAGCTGGCTGAGGTGCGGGAGATAGCAAATGAAAGATTGAACGAACGGAGAAGATAAGAGCTACGGAAAGATTACCTGACGCTCCTAAGAGAATCCTGAGCTCCAGGGACGGCAGACGGCGGGGTCTTTGCCTCAACTTTTCTGTGGGTAGCAGAGGAGGCTCGTCGCGGCGGTGCTCTGGCCACAAGTCTTGAGCGTCGGCTACACAGCTCCTCTCCGACGACCATTGGTGGCCTCCGATTGTTGTCACCAAAGGGAAGATGTCTAGGGTATCATAGAAGGGTGTGGAGTGAGATCCAGAGCTGGGGGAGCAAATGAAGATCTTTATAGCATGTCCCAGGTGGCTGGAGGAAGCGGGTCAGGGCGCGCGAACCGAGGGCGATCTACTACTCCCTAGGGATCCTCGAGGATCACAGATCCACTGGGGAGATGCGGGCGCCAAAATCAGAGCAAGAGGGTGCATGATCCGATCGAGATAATTGGAAGAAATGGGTGCCAAAACCGGATCTGCACGCGAGGAGTTCTGGGAGGGGTAGTTGACCGGGGTCAACATTCCTCCTACACTAATTAGAAAATAGGAATGCAAAAAAATTTGTAAAATCAATTAAAAATAGCAAATGTTTTTAAATCAAAAAGTGTACAAAATGAAAAATATTTTTTATTTTCTAAACTATTTTTCTGTGATTTATATTTATTTTTAGGAAAAAAATAATATATACAGTATAGTATATTATATGCAGGTATAAAATACCTATGTATTTTGTACATTTATTTTTATTTTCTTATTTTTGCACAAATACACCCATTTTGTATTTTATTTATTTACAACATAATTTTGGGAGTATAAAATAATTTTTGTTTTATTTTTATTATTTATTTACAAGTATAAATTAAATAGGGAAAGATACATATTTACATGTATTATATGCCAGGTGAGAGAGTTTTATTTTATTTTTATTTTATTTTTCTAATTTTGTTTTATTTTAGAAATATATACAAGGAAAATAAATGCACCTTTTTATTTTTATTTTTTGTAAAAATAATTTATATACATAAAGGACGTATATGTACAATGTGGAGTGGCCTTATCTCTCTCTACTTATTTTATTCGGCGATCAGGCCAATTCTTGGCCCTGTCTTGGGTTTAGGTCATTCAATATTCACTCTAAATATTTCCTTCTTTTTTCTTTTATCTTTATTCTTTTATTTTGCACAGATACATGCCAATTATGGAATATTAACAAATGCATGCTTATTGCTAATTTATTGTATTTACAACTATATACATGATGCTTTGTTAAGATATTTAGCTAAAATAAAAAAATAAAGAGTGATGAATGGGTATTCATCACCTCCCTATACTTTACTTTTGTTAGACCCTTAGCAAACACTTATTTGAAAAAGAAGTGAGAATAAATGGAAAAGAAAACGAAGAGAAGTCAAGGTTGATTATTAAACTTGCCTTCATTAAATTGAAATATGGAGTTCAGTCAGACCTTTGGATTATTAGTTTGTAGGAACCTTATTTGGACTTAGGTTTAAAACTCAACAGCCTCTAAGTTCCACCAATCTATGGTCAAGATTCCTCAATAATCCATATCAGAACAAGTCTGCATAAACAAACTCTAATGACCATGAATCTTTCCTTGTACTTTGTAAGTGATGCAACTCCTCACCTCAAAAATGGCAAAGCGACAACCCCCCTCAACAAGGTAAATCTAATGCCCTAGTCTGGCAACTCTTTCCTCGAGGAGCGGGGTATTCCCTTCTAAGTTCAAGTGCAAACGGCTTAAGAAGAGGAGGAAGAAGAGAATGGACCATGACCATTGTAGCCATGTATTCTAGGGAGCCCAACCAGAGTAGCTAAGTTTCCCTGCTGCAAGCTTCATGAGATGGGCACGGGTAACATAAGTTTTGCTTTATTTGGCTATAAACACTCAGGGGGTATTTCATTTTCTATCAGACCCACCACTTTTTTGGAGCTTTTCTTTCATTTGCACATTTTTTTATGTGCATATGTACAACATATCTACATGGTGTAGCATATATACATAAGGAGTTTTTCCACTTGAGCCAGTAGACTATCCCTCTTTTCAAGCATTATTGCAACCCACAACTCATGTCTTTAGACCTCAATGCTGCCAGACCAAGTTGAGACGTACTTCCTTCACTAAAAGAAGACGAGAGGTTCCTCCTAGAAGTACTACCCTCATATGCTACCCCAAGCCAATGAAGACTGCCTCCTCACCACCTCATCCATAGAGAGATATGTGTAAGGTGTTGGTGCAAGTAAAGCCATTGTCTGTGAGAGTCATGTGTGCATTGTTAAGTGTTCTATTTAGTCTCATCAAGATGGCATGTGATCATAGCCTAGTGGACTCAAAGAATTAAGTCACCATGGACTTCAAAAGTCTTAACCCTAAGCCCTATAAGGTTCCTCTTATAATTAGGTGGATTAAGGTCTTAACCAAGCTCCATTTTTCAATTTACCTCCAGGCTAGTTTAAATGTCAACTATGATTCAAAAAACTGTACAAGTATATACAAAAATGTTTTTATGTAATTTTGAAAACGTGCAAAATTTTTGAAAATGTTTGAATGAATGAATGAATGCATGGAGAAGTTTTGCAAACTATTTACACATGTTTACACAAGGGTTTTTGCAAACTTTTTGTTTTTCATACATTTTACAAAAATTGTATACTATGTACATAATTTTGATATCAAAATATTTACAAACTCTTTACACAAAACATTTTTAAAAACATTTGTACAAAAATACATTTATAAATAGCTATGTATGTGAAAGAAAGAGTTTTATGTACAACAAAAAATTGTTACATTTTTAAAATTTTTATGAATTTTGGATAGAAGGATTTTAGCCATTTTATTTATTAACACACTCACACAAAGTACGAGTTATGGCTAAAGTATATATGGAATATATACGACACCCCCTATACTTAGCTCGAGCGATGTCCTCAGAGTGGATCAAGAGCGATGAAGAAGGCATAACTCGTGCTTAGTATAGGGAAGGTGAAAAGGAAAACTATACTACAACAACGAATCTAAGAATAGAAATGAAAGGATCTCGGTGTTTCCTCCTATACTTAGGATCAAGTAATCCTAAGTATAGCAGACTGTACATAAAGGAAAATTCGAGTGGCAGGATGTACAGGGTCTACCTCCCCTATACTTAGGGTAAAATATCCCTAAGTATAGGCAGCAAAACAGAGGTAAAAAGAATCAAAAAGGAAATCAAAAGTCTGACACCCCCCTATACTTAGGGTAAAGCGCACCCTAAGTATAGCATAATAAAAGATGCAAATGGGGTGTTGGACTGAAGAATGGTACGATATGAACATCTGGATCTATACATGGCGAAGGACAGTGATAATCAGGCGTGAGATGCCAAGGATGTGAGTCAAAAGACCACATCTCACGCAAAATGAATTGGGGCGACGTCAACGACCAGTGGCTCATGATCTAGATATGGTTTGAGCCGATGCCCATTAACACAAAAGGTAGACTCAGATGACATCTCATATATGCCAATGCTTCCATTGTCATGTACCTTTTGGACCAAGTATGGTCCCTTCCATTTGCTCTGCAACTTCCCTGGAAATAATCTCAGCCTGGCATCGAATAACCATACTCTCTGATCTGGCTCAAACTGCTTGTGGCTGATATGAGAATCATGCCACTCCTTCACTCTTTCCTTATATTGTAGTATGCTCGTAAAGGTTGCATCTCTAAGCTCCTCCAGGGCTATCAATTCTGCCCTCCTCTAGTCTCCTACACTCACTGGATCCAAAAGTATGCCTGTGACAGCCCAAAGTGACTTGTGCCTAAGCTCAACAGGTAAATGGCAGGGCTTGCCATAAACGAGGCGAAAGGGAGACGTACCCAAAGGCATCTTGAAGGAAGTCCGATATGCCCATAAGACCGAGTCTAAAAGCTGTGACCAATCCTTCCGGTCAGGGCGGACTACCTTCTGCAATATCATCTTGATCTCCATGTTCGACACTTCAGCAAGATCATTGGTCTGAGGATGATATGGAGTGGCTACTCGATGGACTATGCTGAACTCGCTATCAAGGGCCTTTACCTTGTCATTGACGAAATGAGACCCCCCCCCTTCAGATATCAGCACTCTAGGCACCCTGAACCGTGAAATGATATTCTTCCTCAAAAATCTGCATACAGTCCTTGCATCTGTGGATCAGGCGGGGATGGCCTCAACCCAACGACTAATATAATCAACGGCCAGCAGAATGTACTCAAACCCCTGACTCTTAGGTAATGGACCCATGAAATCGATGCCCCATGCGTCAAAAACCTCACATAAGTGAATGGGCTGCATCGACATCATAGCACGTTGTCTACAAGTACCCATCCTCTGACAGACAGTACACCTCTTCACAAAATCATCAGAACCCTTGAAGAGGGTAGGCCACCATAGGCCGAATTGGAGCACTTTCTGTGCCGTTCTCCTCCCAGAGTGATGTCCTCCTGCCTCAAGCTTGTGGCAGTAAGTGAGGACGCTATGGTGCTCCACCCCTCTCCACTCGGTTTTCCCTTTGTGTACAGCCTGCTATACTTAGGATTATTTGATCCTAAGTATAGGGGGAAAAGCCGAGATCCTCTTGATTTCTATTCTTTCATTCGTCTTTGTATAGCCACTCTTTTCACTTCCCTATACATAGCACGAGTTATGTCTTCTTCATCGCTCTTGACTCTGAGGACATCGTTTGAGCTAAGTATAGGGGGTGTGTATATATTCCATATATACTTTAGCCATAACTCGTACTTTGTGTGAGTGTGTAAATAAATTAAAAATGGTTAAAAAACCAAAATCCACAAAAATTAAAAAAAATTTCCCTGTAAATAAACATTATTTTATTTCACATACATAGCTAATGTACAAAGTATTTTTGTAAAAATGTTTTCAAAAACTTTTTGTGTAAAGTTTGTGTAAATATTTTCATATCAAAATTATGTATATAGTACAAAATTTTTCCAAAATGTTTTGAAAATCAAAAGTTTGCAAAAATCTTGTGTAAATTTGTGTAAATACTTTTGCAAAACTTGCATTCATGCATACATCCATGATTTCAAAACATTTTTCAAAAATTTTGCATGTTTGTAAAAATTGTGTTAATAGCATCTTTGTATATACTTGTATATAGTTTTTCCTGGATTATAGTTGACATTTAAACTAGCCTGGAATTAAATTAGGAAATGGAGCTTGATTAAGATCTTAATCCACCTAATTCTAAGAGGAACCTTATAGGGCTTAGGGTTAAGGCCTTTCTGGTCCATGGTGACTTAATTCTTTGAGTCCACTAGGCTATGATCACATGTCATATCAATGAGCCTAAGTAGAGCACTTAACAACACACACATGACTCATATAGACAATGGCTTTACTTAGACCAGCACTTTGCACCGAGCTCTCTATGGATGAGGTCGTGAGGAGGCAGTCTTCCTTGACTTGGGGTAGTATATGAAGGTAGTACTTCTAGGCGGAACCTCTCTTCTTCTTCTAGTGAAGGAAGTGCGTCTCAACTTGGTCTGGTTGCCATGAGGTCTAATGACAGGAGTTGTGGGTTGCAATAATGCTTCAAAAGTGGGATAGTCTACTGGCTCAAGAGGAAAAACTCCTTGTATATATGCTGCACATGTATATGTTGTATAGATGCACTTGAAAAAAAATGCAAAAAGAAAATAACTCCAAAAAATGGTGGGTCTGATAGAAAATGATAATCCCACCGGAGTATGTATATAATGCAAATAAGCAAAGCTTGAGATTCATGTCCCACCTTATGTAGCTTGCAGCAAGGAGACTTGGCTACACTGGTTGAGCTCCCAAGGATACATGGCTACACTGGCCATGGTCCATTCTCTTCTTCCCCCTCTTCTTGAGCCGGTTGAACTTGAACTTAGAAGGGAATACCCCGCTCCTCGAGGAAAGAGTGGCCAGATTGGGGTCATAGAATTACCTTGTTGGGGAGGGTTGTCAAGTTGCCACTTCTGAGGTGGAGAGCTTATATTTCACATTCACAGTACAAGGAAAGACTTATAGTCTTCAGGGTTTGTGTTTGTAGACTTGTTCTGATCTAGATTGTTGAGGAGTCTTGATTATAGATTGGTGGAACCTAGAGGCTGTTGAGTTTTAAACTTAAGTCCAAATAAGGTTCCGACACATTAATAATCCAAAGATCTGATCGAGCTCCATATTTCAATTTAATGAAGGCAATTTTAATAATCAACCTTTATCCATGCATTTCTCCTCTTTTTCTTCTTCTTTTTCTTTTTCTTTTTCACTTCTTTTTCAAATAAGTGGTTGCTAAGGGACTAGCAAAGTTAAGTATAGGGGGTGATGAATACCCATTCATTACTCTTTATTCTTATATTTTATCTACAAAAACCTTTGCAAATACATGAAGATATCTGTAAATACAAATAATTACCAAAAAGCATGCATTGTGTAAAAATAAATAGTTAGCATGTTTTTGTGCAAAAATAAAATAATAAAGAAATAAAATAAAAAGAGGGAGATATTTAGAATAAATATTGAGCGACCTAATCCCAAGGGAGGGCTCAGCATGGGCCCGACCGCATAAAAGCCAAAGTAGAGAGAGATAAGGAAGCTCATGTGTGTAAATATACCTGTAAATAAAATAAAAATATTTTCCTCTTACAAAAATAGAAATGAGTTTGTAAATAGCTGTATATATATACTTGTAAATACAAAATCAAATAAAAATGAGAAAATTAAAAAGAAATAAAAATATCTTCTTCACTTGCATATCCACCATTTACATAAGACCACACAACTATTTATTTATCTCTATAAATAAATAAATTAAAATCCCAAAAAAAGTGTACATATTCTATATTTCATGGTGTAAATAAATAAAATAAGAACCATAAAAACAAAAATTTAATAAAAAGAACAAAAATGAAAATCAAAATAGACATTGTATATAGACCTTGCATATAATTGTATATAACTATTTATTTAACCCTTGTAAATAAATAATAAAAATAAATAAAAACACAAAAATATTCCAAATTTTATCTTGTAAATAAATAAAATATAGAATTGGAAGAAAAATGCACAAAAATAATTAATTAAAAATAAAAAATTAAAAATTCAATATTGTATATATACCTATACATAGCACTATATTGTATATACCTTATTTTTATTTCAAAAAAATAATTAAAAATCACAAAAAATAGTTTAAAATAAAAGAAACACTTTTCATGTTTTGAGATTTTATTAATTCGGTCATTTGCTATTTTTAATTTAATTTACAAATATTTTCGACGTGGCATCTCCTGATTGGTCCATGGGGGATGTTGACCCCCTGGTCAACTCCCCCCTTGGACCACAAACCGCGGATCATGCACGCCTGACCCGACTTCTCTGATTTATTGCGTCATGACCCGATCATCAAAACCCTAAACCCCGGGTACTATTTCTTCCTGGTGCATCCGTGATCCACGCCCGGGGTGGATTCTTGGGATCCGCGCTCCGATTTCCTCGCCCGACCCTCTCTTAGCCGGACCCCTAGCCGTATAAAACCTCAGCTCCGTCGTGCCTTTCACTCATCTTTGGCTCAGCTCATTCCACTCCAGGACCTCCATTCCTCTCGCCTGAGTAACAACTCGCGATTGGTTGTGTTGCAGCGAGGAGGGTGTGATCGGACCATCGATCTGGCGACCTAGCGCCGCCGTGCGCCGCCACCAGCATGGTGCTCGAGCCTCGGGCATCGACGGCCCTCGAGGCTAGGACCAGGAGCTTTAGCAGCTCAAGCACAGTCGACATCGAGCATCAGGTAGCCCTAGTTCCTTCTCTCTTTAGCTAATTTCTGTTTACCCCCAATTTCACCCATCGCCGTCGACCGTCGATTCCGACCGCCTCCGACCCCCTCTCGATCATCGGATGACACCATCACCGTCGCCTCAATCCCCCGCACCTTCTTCGCCCATCCGTCACCCCAGCTCGCACAGGAACTGGGCTTCGAGCTTCTCCGCCGTCGCTTCGCCGGAGCTCGCCCATCTCGACGCACCGTCCACCCACTCCGCTCCTTACAGGGTCGAGGCACTTTGCCCTCAACCCAGCGTGCTCTTTGTGCCATTTTGCAGGTCAGAGGAGGACCATCTGAGGTCCTCCATCTTCAGCACAGGAGCTCCATCTCCGCCGGTGTCGCCTGGGCTCTCCGGAGCCCCATTGCACCATCGGAAGGGCCCGTCAGACGCAGGAGGCTCCGACGATCGTTTTCCACCTATCAGCATCCCGCGAGGAGGTACATCGCGTGCTCACCTGGCCAGCGAACCTCGCCGGCCATCTGTTCTTCCAGGAGCCTCCACAACCGTTTGTTTACCCCCGGAGTTCCAGATCATTTGTGGACCGTCCGATTAGGGCTAAGAGGAGGCCCAACATCCACCATCAGATTGACACGTGGCCTCCTCTCAGCCCTCCATCCAGCGAAGGGGATCCAACGCCTCTCGACCGTTGATCAGATACGTGGTGTGTTCCCAGCCGTTGGATTATCGCCGAGGATCCCTTCGTTGAGGCGCCCCTGCTCCAGACCGCACGATTTTCCATGTGGCGTCCATCAGGCCCTCGGAATATAATAAGGGGTAATTTCCCTTAGGCCCCCTTTCTTTTAGCTGTTAATGTTTAGTCCTGTAAATATCTAGTTAAGTTGTTTTTATTTTGGATATTTTGCATTGTGGACCTTGTTGTTTCTGTTATTTGCTTTTATACCCCCGTACGTTGTGTGACACGTGCTTCGTCACGTGGATTTTGTGGTAAATTGCATGTATGGGCTTGTCTTTTCTGGTTGTTAATGAATGAAAAATATTTTTAGATATTTGCAAATATGCCCCTGTGAGTGTTTTAATTCTACATGTGCCGAATTTCTTGGGTAATTTGCATTTAAGCTCCTGGACTTTTAGCACCTGTTGCTAATAGGTCCAGAGACTTAAAATATTTGCATTTGGGTCCCTGAGTGCCCCAGACATGTGCCGCGCGCGTGTAATCCTGGGAATTTTGCACCTGAACCCTCTGAACTTTTCTTTTTGTTATGTTTAGGCCCTCCAGAGATATTTTCCTTACGATCAGGTCCCTGTGCACTATGGGCTCTTGATTGTTTTGAATAAAATATCAAATCCACTCCAAATCAAGTGAAAATTTGACACGTGGCTCCTGCCACTGTGTAGAATTTTCACTGATTTTTGGGATAGTTTTGGAGCCTTTTTATTATTTTTAAAAATTAAAAAACACCCATTTTTCTTACTGTCCAGAATTAAAATTCATAAAAAAAATATTAAAACATCTTTAAAAATTCTAAAAAAATTAGATTTATTGTATTTGGCTGTGGTTAATTTTCTGACCAAGTTTGGTCATTTTTAGACTTATAAAAATTATAAAAATTAAAAAAGCCCTAAAAACCCACAAAACTTCTAGTAAATAATAGAAAAATCAAAAATTAATAAACTTTCGTTCTGATTCTTCCTATTTGTTTCTAGAATACATGAAAAATACCTTCAGGTTTTACTAAGGCCATTTGGCATTTTATTTTGGCCCTTGAAACCTGACTGGACATTGTCTTCCAATTTTCGCCTTGTTTTATTTTTATAAAATTTCCTAAAAATCGGAAAAATACCAAAAATCCACCAAAAACATAAAAAATTATAAAAAACATAAAACTATTTTTGTTTGAATCTTTGGAATAATTTTGAGTGATTAAATAATCATGTGAAGTTGCTTGTGTCACTTATTTTCCTATTTTCTTTATTATTTAAAAATCCAAAAAAATATAAAAATATTAAAAACCCTCCAAAAATAATTTTCTTTTATTTACTTTTATTTTAGACTACTTCATAGGCTACGAGGCCATCACGTGCTCCCTGAGTCCAACCCTGGTCGCTATACCAGGCTAATCCAATAGCTAGGGCCACTATTGATTTTCTTTGATTTTTGTCTTATTTTGGTGGTATGATCTCATATTTTCTTGATTGACTGCATTATCTCTGAGATCTGGGTCGCAACGACCCTTGATCTATTTTATTCACCTGAGTCTTGGTGATTTTTCGGTCATCGGCCCTCGCCCATGTCAAAACTAGGTCTTGACATGTTTCTTGATTTTTTTTCTCCAAAGATCCGCTCCTCCTTTTAGGTGATTTCTTCTACAAAGTTTTTCCTCGTGCATTGTATATACACGCTTGATCGATATCTCGATCCATGCATTACTACCTTGCTCGTTGTGCCTCGATCATTCCACTATCTCATCTGCCTATACGTAACCTCCCTTGATTCTTCCTCCTAGTTTTTTAAACCTCCTTTGACCAAGTTTTGGCTTCCCTATGGTGCTTCGGATTGAAGGCAATGGCAGGGCTTCCTCCAGCCACCTCATGCGGATCCAGGCGAAGTCTTTGGTGGCTTCCACTTCCATCTCATCTCGTTCGCCATCGAGGTCCTTGATTCATTCTCTTCTGACCATTTGAGGTATCATTTTATTCCTTTTTTCTAATGTAGATTAGTTACTAGGATTTATTTTCATTTTTGTTTTACTCTTTAATCGTGTGTTTATCTTAAAACCCTCACCTTCGAAGTTCGTCGAATCTTGGTCTCTGGCGAACCTCCCACTGCCAACCACTTATTTTCCCTTGTGTCGACCACCACCACTTCACTTCCCTTCGCCCTCTCATCACTCTAGGCACCTCAGCTCCCCCATATCCCTAGTGGATCTAGATATTCTCTCTCATTTCTCCGGCTTCCGCTGGAGAGCGTCGTCCAGCAACCTCCTTCGCCCATTCCCCATCTAACGGGACAAGGCAGTTTGCCATCGTCCCTTGTTGCTTCCTGTACAGGACTATAGACCAGAGAGTGCTAGAGGAAGGAATTTGATGCTTACCTAAGGTTCATGTAGCTTTCTGGCTTCTTCGACCTCGTGAGCGACCTCCAGCCTTCGCTGGGGATTTTTGCGCCATCCACCATACAGACGAGGCTGCCAGGAAGATTTTTGGACCTTTTGTAGCATGCGAGGAGGTCGGAGGCACGCCGAGCATCCGCTCGAACTTCGGAGACAGGGATGTCCTTCCCAGTTCTTCGAGGCTTCGTTAGCACCGTCTGATCGTCCTTGGTTCATTGTGGTGTACAACCACTGTTGGATCCAGTCGCCTCTTTACCATTGAACTCCCTCGATAATCTAATCATGTGCATCCATTGGCGAACCGGCATCGCGCGACGAGAACGAGATACGTAGCAAGTGATGAAGCGATTTTTCAATGGTTAAATTGGTGTTTTTACCCAGTCATTGTGAAACACATCGAAAAATCATGATCAAATACTTAAATTTATAGTAAACAAAATAGCCTTTTTTTAATTTTTAAATGGGGCATAGGGCAAGTCCAAGTGTCGAACTCAGGATCTCGAAATTATCGCATCCAAATTACATGTTTTAGCTTAGTATGATTATTTATGATTACTTTTACAAAGATTTTTTTCAAAATACGTGCAACTAAACTTGATGAGGGTATTCAAAGCGAGGAACTTGTAATTATCTTCAAATATGTGATGCTAGTCTAGATGTGTGAAATGCTGTGATAGATGGATGCAAGCGTTGATTTGCGAATCAAAATTAAAATGAGTGGTAAAAATACAAAATTAATGAAATTGCAACTGAATTTAAAGTTCAATATAGTTATAACAAAAGCACATTCCAAGACCAATATCAAAGATAGTGTAATGATTTACACTGAATCTTTTCTTTGTGAGCTACTGTGTATGAGACTCACAGCAAATTGGCTAGCATGAGCAGCTACACGTAGTCACCAGAGTATCGCCTTCAGCAAGGTAATGAAGATCAGTTGTTAGTTCTACAGTGTATGACTGTTGTTGATCAACCTTGATAACTCTGGTGATAGAAGCAAATGTTCTCAAGGGGTGGCGTTCCCTCCGTGTTATGCCTTAACTGCAAAAGAGATACTAGATCAAGTGCAACACCTGTTAAAATTCAAATAGAATGCAAGATAAAATGCAACCAGGATGAAGAAGACAGAATGATGAAGTTGGGAGAGTTGTATTCTCCTCAACGACAGGATGCGCTCGCTGTTGTCACCGGCGAAATCCCGAGGCAATGGATGGTGTGTATGATGGCAGTTGAACAGACAGTTGAGAGGAGACGTGTTCCAGCTCAACGGTGGAGGTGGTAGGATATTTGTAGTGTAAGGCCGAGTGGAGACGTGCTCCTGTCTTGGTGAGGGCGGTGGATGAAGGTGTGAATATGGTTGGTCTGCTCGCACTGCTCCCAATCTCTATGCCCAGGGATAGGGACATTGGGTCTTATTTATAGTACATCATTGAAGTTTCTCGAGTTGGTGGTATGTCAGTGAGAATTACTGTCAAACGGGGAAGACGAAGAGATGCTCTGGTATACGAGACCTGATCGGATGTGCCATAGAAAAATAGAAGATGGTCAGCATCAAGATTTCTTGCAGGCATGGAGAAGGAACGGAGTTAGGAGATAACTCAATCATCGTTGGATGCGTTCGGCCAAACTGAGGGTAGATAATGGCATCACGTGAACAGAGAGTGTAAGGGGTGTATTACAATTATTTTTTTATGGTTCATTCGAGGCAGCCGTGATTTGGCGATGCTCAAAGTTGTATGCATTAATTGTTTTCACGTCATCACAAGAAACGAGGGGTTATAATATATCTTCAATGGATTTCTCACGTGGTCGGAAATATGGTGGGGTTGTCCCTTTGTTGTTGAAGGGTTGGGGGTGTTGTCGTGTAGTTGGTGCCCAGAGTATTGAATAATATATCCATTTTAAAATGTTGCTTTGGGCATTTAGTAGTGCAAGAGATGGCTTGTGAGGACATTAAATATGTGGTTTATTTAAAGATTGATATAAATTTTAATTCAGATTTTTTTATAGAGGATGCATATTTGTATCTGTTGCCTATATGCTTCTAATATGATATGATCTATCTACATATATAATGGTATATATTTTGTTAAGCATACATTTACTTCTATCTCATACTTGAAATACGGAGTAATTACATTCTTGAGGTTTCACAGAATGCATGTTTTGTCTAATTATATATAAGGAAGTGTTAATGCATTGTGTATAGGTGTGCTCGTGAATTAATAGTACGTCGGTTGTACCTTTTTTTGGCCTTAGTTATAAGATAGTCATAATTTCATATTATATACACTACTCATTTAATACGCATGAAGTTGTGCAGTGTCTCTTCTTAGAATGTTTGTATATAATTTTATGGATTTAATATTTTAGGATCTATATGTTGCATATTATGTAATATGGCTATATTTCCAAGGTTGATTTAAGAAGTCTTTATATGGAGTGATTTTATCCTTATGGATTATGGTACAATATATGATAATGATGATTATTATTATTATTATTATTATTATTATTACTACTGCTACCGTTATTTTGATAAGTTTTGTGTGCCATATGTTGAGATGAATGGAATGCAAAATATACATAAAATGTGATGAGGAATGCATGTAATTGAAGTCGATTTCCGTGTGATTCAAGCATTTTATCATGATGAATCTATGATTCATCACACCTCCATGCTTAAATCTTATTTAAACATGATGTTGAAGGAAAATGAGGTTCATGTAAACTCTTCCTCTATATTTTGGAAGTTTAAGTCAGGCTTGCACACGACAAGGATTAGACCGATTTAACCTTCAAAGCTCATTAGATCTCACTTAGGCTTGAGTATTTAGTTCAACAGTCTTCGAGTTCTGCATGACTTTAATCAGTTCCAAAGTTTGGTCAATTCAGCTCACCTTGATCAACTTGTGCTCTTCTTAACCACGAACAAAGTCCGAACTGTGTGTGAAAGTGACAGCTCTCCCACGTTTTGGTGCGAGACAACCATATGATCTAATCAGGTACCCAAAGATTCCCTTGAATCTAAAGGCCTTAGTCCTCACCGGATTTTTGGGCATACCCCCACTTCATCTAAATTGTCAATAAAAGAGTAGGTAAGAGGGTTTTTTGTGGTAGCAAGATAGTATTCTGGACTTCGGAATATTCATAGTGTATCGCTTTGCACACCATCCCCCTTGTGTTTTCTTCTTCTTCTTCTCTTTTTTTTCCTCTCTTTTTTTCTCTTTTTTTCCTTTTTTTCTTTTTTCCTTATTTTTTGGTGGACACTTTGGCCTCTTTTTGATAATTCTTTTTTTCAGGGGGTGGGGTACAAAGTTGGTAAAACTTTGGGTACATATGCAATGTTTGATGGCATAGGTTCTCTTCTTCTTGAAGGATATGCATTTTTTTCTGTAGGAAGCGTATGAGATGGTATGGAAATGTTATTGGCTTTGTGGCTCAATGCATGTAGATTAGTTGATGACAGATCTAGACTTTTAGAGGATATGTTGTGCCCCCAAAATCTTCCTTCATTGGACTTCATCAACTTTAGATCAGGTTCAGGTATTGGTTGGGCTAAGTTGGAGCCAATATCAAGAGGACAACTCCTCACCTTAACTAGACTAGCACGACACCTCGCGCTCCAAAAGTTAGTCAAGCTTTGTGCATTGTGTAGGGTGCTCAAAATTTGTTCAAAAGTAAGAATAACACATGCTGATCATGATGATCTAGTTAGATGCAAATTTGGTCACCAGTAAAGTTAGAGGAACTCAAAGATTAAATCAATATTGACCTGAGGAACAAAAATGCTCATGCCTGAGGGAATCCATTGAGAATGAAGGTTGATTCATTCTACATCCTTAGTCATGAACACACTTAACTTAGTCTCACAAAACATGGTGAGGGCAAGAGACATAAAAAATTGGTATTTTTGAAAACTTGCAATTTCTAGAATGATGGGAAATGCAAACTCTCTCACATTTTTTTAAAAGATAGCTACATAATGCATTTTTTATTGCAAACAACATGCAGAAATTGTTGAAAAGCTTTTCTTGGAAGCTTTGGATTTTTTGGAAATATTATGCAACGTAGATGTGATGAATCCATGATTAATCTTCTTTATTCTTTTATTTTAGCATCATTTCCTTAGTCAAATACCTGTAAATACCCACTAATTACAGAAAATTACCATTTTGCATGCATTTGTTAAAATTGCATATTTAACACTTTTTGTACATAAATAAAAGAATAAAGAAGAAAAGAAAAAGAAAGAATGTGTTTATGCAATAAATACAGACTGACCCGAACCCCGAGAGAAGGTCGAGACTTGACCTGATCAAGCAGGAATAAAGTAGGGGGAGATAGGGTCTTCTGTTAGAAAAACCAAAAATATGTTGTGAATATTATCTTGTATATTTGTACAAAACTTGCATTATTTTATTTGTACATAATTTGACCTCAAACTAATTATTTTTGTAAACAAAAGTTGTAAATAAAAATTTATTGTAAATAACAAAAATAAGTGTAAAATAAAATAATGTATATATGGCAAATAATTACACCCAGAAAAGCCGCAAAGTGATAATTGAAACACCAATTCCAGCTCCATACGAGCTCAAATCGAACCAAACTTCCATTATACTATAAATTAAATTATATTCCAAATGGGTGTGTTTTCATAATTTTTGGAGTTATGGTTAAAAAGTCGATTTTCTGGGGTGTTTTGTGCAGTTTTCCCATATACTTGTTGTATATATTTTATTCATATTTATTTTTATACATAATGTATATAAACTATAAATATTGTTTTCATTAAAAATAAAATAAAAGAATTAAAAATTAAAAATTAAAAAAAACATATATAAAAATTATTTCCTTATTTGTAGATATGTATATTGTATTATATGTGTATAATATGTGTATACAACTAACTTCTTTAAATAAAAACCACCCAAAAATTAATTATCTAATATTCATTTAATTTCGAAATTCATATTTAATTATTTAATTTATTGGATTTATGTGAATTAAGTGACTTAATAAGTTACCATGTATTTTAGATTTGATTCCACACCTTATATGGCCATCATTATGGTGGTTAATTGATTTTCAATTAATTCATTAATTTATTTAATTTATTTATTACGAATTTTGTAATTAATTATTTATTTAGTTCATTAGTTTAATTATTTTATTAATTCACCCAATAAACACTTTCCTTATATGTGAATATTTTCCATTTTGGATTTTTGTCTCTTTTTAATGGGCTCCTCCTCTCTCACTTCCTCTTGATCAATCTTTGGTGGAGAGGAGCCCGATCTCCGAGAGGTTTCTTGTTGAAGAAGGGTCTCTAGCCTCCGAGCCGTCCAGTGACAACGCGTCGGCACTCGTCGAGGCCATCATGGCATTTCTGCACCCCGAGGTGAGATCTATTTTATTTCCTGTTATTTTTCGTAGGTAATCGTAGTTATAGTTTTAATCTCATTTTATTAACCTTAAGATTTTAAAAATTCCAAAATTTTCACCACATATTTTTCACCCGACACCGATTTTTCATCTCATCTCGTGATCTCCACGTTTCTTTTTCCATCTCGCACAACTTATCACCTCCGACCACGCACGGTGGTTGGATCTCTGGATCCGTTCCATCATATCGCGAGATCTGTCCTTTCACATATCCTATTTTTGTGTATAAATAAAAGACAACATAAAATTATCTTTCATGTTTCTCTAACATTTGTTTTTGCAGGAAAAATAAAAAAAATTGCCTTTTTCTATCTCTAACATTTGTTTTGCAAGAATAAATAACAAAATTAAAAAAATATAATTGTTGTTTTTACATCTAATGGTTGTTTTGCAAGAAAACAAAAAAATAATAAAATAATAAATTTTCTTTCATTTCCTTTTTACATATATCAAAAAATAAATAAAAAAGTTTTTTTATATATCTGCAGTACAACATAAAGAAAAAAATACAAAAATACAAAATACAAAAAAAACTTGCAGCAAGCGGCGGGCCACCACCCCCACCGCCCGCACCTCTCGCCCCGCCAGGCGGCCGAGCAGCGGCCCCCCCTACCCTCCGTCCCGGACACGCCAACGCATCACTAGCTTGCACGCCAGCGCGTTGCGCGCCTCCGCCTGGCCAGCGGCCCCCTTCCGCATCACCGCCGCTCCTCGCCGCCCTCAGGCCCCACCGCCCCCTCGCAGCGGCGTTCCAGTGGACCACGCCCAGCCCGTGCCTTCCTCCCACCGACCTCAACCCCCAGGAAGGCGGTACCCCTCTTGCAAGCTCTCAGCCCGCACCACATCTGCCTGCGACATCGTCGCGCAGTGCGGCGTTCCGCCGCGACTCTGCGAGCCCGCATGACCGCTGCTCCACCTTCCCTCCAGCCGCGTACGTCCCTTCAAGTCGTGTCGCTCCAAGGCCCACGCCCCGTCAGCGCCGCCCCTCCCGACCTGTGCGTTGTCGATATGCGCCTCTAGGGCTTCCCTGCACCGACACGCATGTGCGGCCCGTGCGCCAACCTCTTGCTCGATAACCGTCGCGCCTCCTCCGCCGTAGGCGGCGTCACCCTCCAGCGGACGACACTCCCCCCTTCCTTTGCGGCGGCAACCGTGCCCTCCCTCCTGCTCTTTGTGAAGAAACGAAGGATCTGAACCCTGAGGATATAAAAATTGGAAGAATTACATGTTTGCCCCTGGAGTTTAGATGTTTGCAAAGAGGCCCTCACCAGAGACTCAAGTCACATGCATCACATGCACTTTGTGGGTAAACTGCGACATATACCTTTATATTAATTATTATTCTATTACAGTCCAGAAATTTTAAGAAAATTACATTTCAGTCCCTGCATTCTCAGACTTGAACTTTGCATGTTCTTTTTCATGAAATAAATGTTTTTATGAATCTTAAATTTTTTAAAAAAAATGGTGGATGTTCCTGATGTTGTTGTTAACCTTGTATAAGTTTTTCATAGCTTTTTATTGTTGTTTAATACATTTAAAAAAATCAAAAACAGTGTATTCTTGACAGATCGAAATTGCAAATTTTATAAAAATTCGAAAAATAATTTAAAAATTCCATAAAAATTTCCGTAGCTGTGCCTAGGTGTATTTTAATTTCTGACAACTTTTTGTAGATTAACTCTTTATAAAAACCAAAAAAATTGCGTAAAATAAAAAATATTAAAAAATTGTAGAAAATCATAAAAAAATCCAAAAAATTCTGATTTCAGTTTCTAATTGTAGATATTGCTTTCTAGTTTCTTTTAAAAATAAGTTTCAGGGATTTTGAGCATTTAAAAGATTTTTAACTCGCAAAATACTCCTGATTGTGCATAGTTTATCCTATTTTCATTGTTTCATTTTTATAAAATCACAAAAACATCAGAAAATGACGAAGAAATTATCAAAAATATTTTAAAATATATAAAACACAAAAACATTTTCTTTTTAATTTTCTGAGCATTTTTGACCTTTTTAAAAAATACAAAAAGAGTGTTGTGTGTGTTTTTAATCATTTGCGCTTGTTTAAAAAAATAAAAAAATAAAAATTCAAAAAACACTAAAAATTAACTCTGAAAATTGACTGCATAGTTTTTAAATCGTGCTCCTTGTGTTCGACCGTGGTCGCTATACCAGGTAAAAAGAATAGCGAAAGCCGCTTACATTGTTTTTATTGATTTTCCGAGTGGTTTAAATATTTTTCTCGTTGATCGATTCGATCGATTAAGGACAACGACATTGTGATTTATTTTCTACCATAGTCGCATCGATTTTCATGTCATCAGAATGGCGTCGTTGCTGGGGAGCACGGCTTTGTAGTCATTTTTCTATTTTGTCTCTCTCTATATAATAATTGTTTTCTGACCTTCTCTCTTTGATTTTTGTGCGAGGTACTTCTTGGACGACTTGGAGTTACTTTTTGAAGACTCGCATAGGAGGAAGAGCAGGGAATTGAAGAAGAATTTTTAATTTTTGAGAGAGAACAAATACTTGTAATTACTTAGGACTTTTTCAACTGTGGACACTTGGACATTATTCGGGGTCTGTTTCGCCAAGTGCCGGTACACTTGGGGGCCTCATCGTTGTTTTTCACCAGTTTTGTTTTCTCGTATTTTTATTTTATTTTTGATTCATGCAGAATTTGGCCCCTAGACTTAAGATTTTTATATTGATTGTGGCTTAATTGATTAAGGTCCCAGCCTAATTATTTGCCTGCACCTATAGATCGATAACTGGACTTAGTTAATTAAATCACAAAGAAAAAGCTAATCTAAGTTACCTGAGAGGTCATGTGCCGCTAGAGGTCGTATACAGCGTTGGTAGGATCCGTTGTGGCGGACACCCATCGGCATCAGAGATCGGACTCCGACCTCTCTTGTTGACTTATTAGTTACTGTTCTTCACGTGTAGAAATCTTTCGCCTAAGGACGTTTTCTTCGTGCATCAAATAGGTGGTTTTAATTTCTGTATTTAATTTCTGCACGGATCATATTGCATGTAGAGTGCTAGAGTAAGGTACGCATTTTCTATCTCTGCATGCATCATCGTTTTTGACCGTGCATTAGATTTCTTGACTCCCTCCCCCTGTTTTCGACTCAAATTAATCAAAGAGGAAATCGGAAAGCTCGATTAGGCGTTATCTTTGAGAAAAAATCCAAAAAAATAGAAAATCAAATATTAAAAAATTGGAACTGCTAATTGAACTTGACTCTAAAATTAAATGTAACTAATTCCTCATTGTATTGGGAGAGCAATCCCCTCATTGTTTACATTTTTAATTTCTCGCGTACATACTAAGGAGTAGTGCCCAAATCCTATTCAAGCCACCTAAGTGTTTGTACAACTTTCGTTTATCACCTAACTCTTAAAATTGAAAAGATAAAGACCGAACCCTCACGATCAGATTTGTGTTGAGTTGGTGAATTGGGGTTTGCATTACGTATTGTATGTCTTTGGCGTGAGTCAGTTACGAACATCCTTCTTTCATTAGCAGTCACCTTCTATCTCGCTCACCTTCTATCTCTCTCTATCTATTTCACTCTACCTCACTATCACTTCCTTCTATATCTCTTTCTTCTATCCCACCCTCCCGCACTTCATTTCCCTCTCGTCACGATGGGCCACTTTCCATTCCAGTCGAATTTTCCGACTTCTTCATTTCACGCCCATCGTGCCTGCCCACTCTCTTGGGAGGTCGAAACTCCATCCGATTTCCCATCTTCTCCCTACCCAACCTCTTTCTCGGGACATGCTGTGAGTGACGCCCGAAGAGTTCAGATTGACAATATACGTGACACAGGTGCTCACCTTGCTGAGAAGACAGTGCATCCCATAGGCGATCATATGTTACAGTTGCGAGATTTAGACGACTTTTATCCTAGGATGATGGATGAATACTCAGATCAGGAAGTCCAGTTCGCTTCTACTTTAAGACACTTCGTTCTGGATTTAGAGTTAATTGATCTACTGCCCAAGTTTTTTGAGGAAGTGTACGAGGAACCATATTTACATATCGATGAGTTTGAGAAAATTTGTGGATCACGATCATATTCGGATATCACTTCTGAGGACATGATGTTGATCACCTTCACATTTACATTTCAAAGTAGAGCCAAGAGTTGGCACAGACGATTGGGAAGGAAATTGCTACGTGGGGAGATTTACGATCATTGTTTTTGCAGAAATTTTACCCCCGGCGCAGAGCAGAGATGATGCGGTCGTGTATTCGTGATTTTTCAGTTAACTCCCAAAAGCCATTGATAGATTCATGGTTGAGGTTACGAGAACTTTTGAGGTGATTTCCTGATCATGGATTTTCGATGACTGACCTTATCCATATCGCCATGAGGGGGAGAACCGCAGAGCAGATTGCATATGTCATTTCCTCGTGTGGTGGTTCACACCACAGTCCTGACCTGGATTTAATTGATACCATCTTGGATTCACTTTCTGACACTCCATATTCACAAGATGATTTATTCAGGACAACACATGAGGGAGAGATGACAACAGTTGAGTGTGTGACGCATCATTCTGATTCAAACATCACACACCAATCAGAGGATATGGATGCTGATACTTTTCATATGATGGATGTATTGCCTATTATTGTGAGTTCGCAGAGCCGGACATTGGTTAAGGACCAAATGGATTTACAGTCAGATTTTGAGCCAGTCCCGCTCTTTCACGTAGAAGATTCTTCGATTCTAGATCTGCTAGGATCCCAAGAGATAGAGGAGGAACCCACATATTAGCCATCCTCTGATTCTTTCCGGTATCAGTACGCAGTTGATTCAGTGTCTTGTCTTAAGGAGATCATTTTAGATTCAGAGATATATTTGGAAACATCTCAGCAGAGAGAGCTTGATGAGGGACCGATTTTCGATTTAACAGACCTTGATAGCCCCGTACTTGAGCCATGTATCCTCCCATTTGATGAGGTCGATACATTTTTGGAGGATATGATATTTGACAGCATTGATCCCAAGTTCCCTGATGATTCAGCATTACTCCCCGAGGGTTATCTGCGGGAGGATGCCACAGACCCTGTGTACTCGGTTTCTCTTTCTAGGAATGCATCCGATCTGTCGGATCACGACACCGAGTCTTCTGATATTTGTGATAATGAGTTTGATGATTCTCTCCTAGACGACCCTCGCAAGGATGACCCTATCTTTGTGGTATTCGATGATTTCACTGATTTGTCTACATTATATGCATCAGATATCAGCCTTTCTAGTGAGTCTCTTGATCTTGATCTTCCATATCTATTCGATAATGTGATTAACATGGAGGATTCACTGACAGATCCTTCCTTCTCCACGTTCGACTTCTTTGGCTTTGCTCTTTCACTCCATATAAACATTGAGCCGATGATTTCTTTTGTGCTACCGGAGCCTGATTTCATCTTCCCACATATTTACCTAGTAGCAAACACCTGCCTAATTGATTACATGGGTATCATCATTTCCTCTGTTGATTTCGTTGTTGTTCTCCCACTGAGACGACAACAGCAGTACGGTATTCGCCTCATGGATGTCGTCCTGAACCTCGATACAGCGTTATCCTAACATTTATGCCCAGCTAGGGGCGTAAACTCTAGCGCTTGTTGAGAGGCACCTCAACATTTTTCACAACTGTATAGATCCATCTGTCCATATCGTACATTCTTTCTCACACCCCATATCCATCGCATGATTATTCCATACTTAGGATGTACTTTACCCTAAGTATAGGGGGTGTTAGACTTGTGATTATTTGTTTGATTCTTTTTACCTTTATTTTGTTGCCTTTACTTAGGGATATTTTACCCTAAGTATAGGGTAGGTAGACTCTGTACATTCTACTCCTCGATTTTTCCTTTGTGTACAGTCTTCTATAGTTAGGATTACTTGATCCTAAGTATAGGGGGATCACCGACTGCTATTGATTTCATTCTTTTATTCATCGTTGTAGCATAGTATTCTATTATATTCACTTTTTTATACTTAGCACGAGTTATGTCTTTCTTTACAGCTCTTTGATCACTATGAGGACATAGTTCGAGCTAAGTATAGGGGGTGTCGTATATATTGTATATATACTTTAGCCATTACTCGTACTTTCATACTTTTAATATGGCTAAAATACTGTGTAAATACTCAAAAAAACTAACTAACTAATAAAAAAGATGCAGATATTTCCTCAAAATTCTTTTTGTATATACTGATTAATAAATCAGGTAAAAATATTTTGAAAAGTATTTTGAAAGTAGTTTGAAAAATCTATTTGAAAAATATTTTGAACACTATTTGAAAAATATTTGAAGAATATTTTCAACCTTTGTAAAAATATTATGTTTTGTAAAAAAAATTCTCTTTGTGTGAAATAAAATTATTTTGTAAAAACTATTTGCAAATGTTTGGAAAAATAGTTGAAATTTAATTTGAAAATCTATATATACTGTTTGAAAAATGTTTGCAAAATAGTTTTCAAATGTGTATAAATGTTTGTAAAATTGTTTGAAAATTATTTTGGACTATCATTTTCAAAATTATTTGTAAAATTATTTTCAAATAAGTTTGAGGAATATATGCATCAAAAAAAATTTTCAACTATGTGTATATACCTGTATAAATTACTCAAGTTGTAAATTCTTGCATCTTATTCTTGTAAAGAATTGCCTCACTCCGTGTAAATATGTATCTCATCCCTAACATTTTTTAAAAAAAATTGTGTATATACTTGTATATATTACTAACTATTTGCATTAAAAAAACTTTTGCATGTGCATCATTTTCAGAAATCCATAAAAATTTCAAAATTTTGAAAATTGTTTCACAAAAAGGTTTTGTTTTCTTTGCATGTACATACTTTCTTGCATTTGCATTTGCATGAGCATTTTTCAGAATAATTTTGACATTTAAACTAAGTTTGGAATAAATTTGAAGAATAGAGCTTAGTTGGACCTTAATCCACTTAATTTCAGAGGAACATTATAAGATTTGGATTTAAGACTTTTCAGGTCCCAGTGACTTAATTCTTTGAGTCCATAAACTATGTTCACATGTCATCTTGATAAGTCTAAGTAGAATATTTAACAACACACAAATGATTCTTTCAGACCGTGGCTTACCTTGGACTATGCACTCTACACGTAGCTCTTCATGGATGAGGTAGTGAGGGGGCAGAATCTTTTGGCTTGGGGTAGCATGTGAGGGTAGTACATCTAGGTGGAACCTCTCGTCCTCCTCTAGGGAGGGAAGTGCGTCTCAACCTAGTCTGGTGATGTTGAGGTCTAAAGACATGAGCTGTGGGGTTGCAATAATGCTTCAAAAGAGGGATAGTCTACTATCTCAAGAGGAAAAACTCCTTATGTACATGTTGCACCTTGTATATATTGTCAAAAAAATAAAAAAATAAAAATAAAATAAAAAAATGCAAAATCTCCAAAAGTGGACAGGCCTGATAGAAAAATAAAATGCCAGCCGGAGTTTATATACAAGTGAAAAAAAGAATAAGAGCTTCAAAGTCATAATTTTGTGAGCTTGCAGCGGTTGACATGGCTACACTGGTCATGCATCCAAGAATAGGTAACTACACTGGTTACAGTCCATTCTCTTCTCCATCTCCTCTTCTCGAGCTAGTTGTACTTGAACTTAGAAGGGAATATCCCCGCTCCTCGAGGAAAGAGTTGCCAGACCGGGTTATTAGAGTTACCTTGTCGAGAGAGGATGTTTCTTTGCTACTTTTGAGATGAGGAGTTATATTTCACTTACACGTACAAGTAAGAATTCATAGTCATAAGAATTTGTGTATGTAGACTTGTTCTGATCTGACTGTTGAGGAGACCTGAATAGGAGTCTTATGGAACATAGAGTTTGTTAGGTTTTAAATCCATTTCCCATTAAGGATCCGACACACTAATAATCCAAAGTTCCGACAGAGCTCCGTACTACATTTTTATGAAGATAAGTTTAAAAGTCAACGTTGTTCTAACTTCTTTCCTTTTTCTTTTCTTTATTTTCAATTTCACTTATTTTCCAAATAAGTGTTGTCTAAGGGACTAGCAAAGGTAAAGTATATGGGAATGATGAATCCACGATTCATCGTCTTTATTCTTTTATTTTAGCATCATTTCCTTAGTCAAATACCTGTAAATACCCACTAATTGCATAAAATTACTATTTTGCATGCATTTGTTAAAATTGCATATTTAACACTTTTTGTACATAAATAAAAGAATAAAGAAGAAAAGAAAAAGAAAGGATGTGTTTATGCAATAAATACAGACTGACCCGAACCCCGAGAGAAGCTCAAGACTTGACCTGATCGACCAGGAATAAAGTAGGGAGAGAAAGGGTCTTCTGTTAGAAAAAACCAAAAATATGTTGTGAATATTTTTCTTGTATATTTGTACAAAACTTGCATTATTTTATTTGTACATAATTTGACCTCAAATTAATTATTTTTGTAGACAAAAGTTGTAAATAAAAATTTGTTGTAAATAATAAAAATAAGTGTAAAATAAAATAATGTATATATGGTAAATAGTTATACCCAGAAAAAGCCACAAAGCGATAATTGAAACACCAATTCCGGCTCCATACGAGCTCAAATCGAACCAAACTCACTTCCATTATACTATAAATTAAATTATCTTCCAAAAGGTTGTGGTTTCATAATTTTTGGAGTTACGGTTAAAACGTTGGTTTTCTGGGGTGTTTTGTGCAGTTTTCCCACATACTTGTTGTATATATTTTATTCATATTTATTTTTATACATAATGTATATAAACTATAAATATCATTTTCATTAAAAATAAAATAAAATAATTTAAAATTAAAAATAAAAAATCTTATATAAAAATTATTTCCTTATTTGTACCTATGTTTATTGTATTATATGTGTATAATATGTGTATACAACTAACTTCCTTAAATAAAAACCACCAAAAAAATAATTATCTAATATTAATTAATTAATTTAATTCCTAAATTTATATTTAATTATTTAATTTATTGGATTTATGTGAATTAAGTGACTTAATAAGTTACCATGTATTTTAGATTTGATTCCACACCTTATATGGCCACCATTATGGTGGTTAATTGATTTTCAATTAATTCATTAATTTATTTAATTTATTTATTCTGAATTTCGTAATTAATTATTTATTTAATTTATTAATTTAATTATTTTATTAATTCACCCAATAAAAACTTTCCTTATATGTGAATATTTTCCCTTTTTGATTTTTGTCTCTTTTTAATGGGCTCCTCCTCCCTCGTTTCCTCTTGATCAATCTTTGGTGGAGAGGAGCCCGATCTCCGAGAGGTTTCTTGTTGAAGAAGGGTGTCTAGCCTCCGAGCCATCCAGTGACAGCACGTCGGTACTCGTCAAGGCCATCATGGCATTTTCGAACCTCGAGGTGAGATCCATTTTATTTCCTGTTATTTTTCGTAGGTAATCGTAGTTTTAGTTTTAATCTCATTTTATTAGTCTTTAGATTTTAAAAAGTCTAAAATTTTCACCACATATTTTTTGCCCGACACCGATTTTTCATCTCATCTCCTGATCTCCACGTTTCTTTTTCTATCTTGCACAACCTAACACCTCCGACCACGCACGGTGGTCGGATCTCTGGATCCGTTCCATCATATCGCGAGATCCGTCCGTTCACATATCATATTTTTATGTATAAATAAAAGATAACATAAAATTATTTTTTTTGTTTCTCTAACATTTGTTTTTGCAGGAAAAATAAAAAAATTTACCTTTTTCTATCTCTAACATTTGTTTTGCAGGAATAAATAACAAAAATAAAAAAATATAATTGTTGTTTTTATCTCTAATGGTTGTTTTGCAGGAAAACAAAATGTAATAAAATAAATTTTTTTTCTTTCATTTCCTTTTTACATATATCAAAAAATAAATAAAAAAAGTTTTTTTTATATATCTGCAGTACAACATAAAGAAAAAAATAAAAAAATACAAAATACAAAATAACTTGCAGCAGGCGGCGGGCCACCACCCCCGCCGCATGCACCTCTCGCCCAACCAGGCGGACGAGCAGCGCCCCCCCACCCCCCCCGCTGCCCTCTGTCCCGGACATGCCAGCACATCACTATCTCGCGTGATAGTGCACCGCATGCCTCTGCCTGGCCAGCGGCCCCCTTCCGCGTCACCGCCGCTCCTCGCCACCCTCAGGCCCCAACGCCCCCTCGCAGCGGCGTTCCAGCGGACCGCGCCCAGCTCCTGCCATCCTCCCACCGACCTCAACTGCCAGGAAGGCGGTACCCCTCCTGCAAGCTCTCAATCCGCACCACGTCTGCCTGTGACACCGCCATGTAGTGCAGCGTTCCACCGCGACTCTGCGAGCCCGCGCGACCGCTGCTCCACCTTCCCTCCAGCCGCGCACGTCCCTTCAAGCGGCACCGCTCCAAGGCCCGTGCCCCGTCAGCGCCTCCCCTCCCTGAAGGATATGGTTAGATCCTCAAGCGCATCACGGAAGCGTGAGCGTCGTATCGAATACGACGAAGAGCGACTAGTCGCACTAGTTGCTCGATGCAGCGGAATTTAAAAATTTTCTTACGACGAAACCACATGATCCAAGAACACTTCTCGGATCGTTTCGTCTAAACCACAAACAAGTAATTAGGATTACCTCTTGAAGCGTGGTTGCGATCGAGTCTCTAAACGAAGAGACCTCCTGTCTCAAGTCCGATCCGACGGAGGAGACGCTTGCGAGCGCGGGGATGAACCGCGTGCTTCTCGCAATCCATGTTGATGATCCAAGCGGCGGATCTCCTGATCTCGACACACGAGATCCGACGTCTTCTTCACGAGCAAGGCACACCGAAGGAGACGGAGATCCACAAGCAGAAGAACGGGCAGCATAACGACGATGCCGCGGCGATGGAGAACCTCTCCATGGCATCCATGGTGGACGGCCATGAGAGGAAGAGAGAGGGCTGACCTCTAGAGAGAAAGAGAGAGGGAGAGAGAGATGCTTCTCAAGCATTATGTGTAAAGAGAGAGCATGGGTATGCCTCTCTATTTATAGGGTTTTGGGATCCATGGATCTCAATCCATGGGACATATAAAATCAATGGATGAGATTGATTTATGTCAATCCAATGGCTAAGATTGTTGTTGGTAAAACCAACAAATTTAGATCAAAATATATTTGATAGAATCAAATACAAATTAATCCAAAATTAATCCAATAAATAAGGAGAGAATGTGCATGGAGATTTCATCTCCATGCACTTTCCATGTGGACGGCCACACATTCCTTTTGGGAATGATGTGCCGCCCCCCCTCTTTCCATGGAGAGAGCAATCTCATGGAAATCCATGAGATTGCATATCTCCTTGAAAATTTCCTCTATTTATTTCCAACAACTTTTGTTGGCTTTTTATTCTTCAAAAATAATTCACAATTATATTTGAGAATATTGCAATCTTGCCATAGAAAAATTGTGAATCAAATTCACAACCCAAAACAACATATAATTTACATTGTCAATTAATTACACAATGTGTATCCAATACACATAATAATTAATCAACACATATAAATTATAATTAACTCTCTCTAATACATTATAAATCACATTTATAATATATTATGAATAATGGATATTTCTATCCACATTATTCTTAACCATAACAATTAAATCATATTTAATTATATTGGATAACTTATTCTCATGTACTCAAATAATATGAATCACATTCATATTATTTACATCTTTGATAATCAAATCACATTTAATTATCTAAGATAACTCTCCTTATAATATGAATCAAATTCATATTATTCATGATAATTAAATCACATTTAATTATCCATTTTCTCAATGCTCGGATACATATATCAACAATAGAATTATCCATGAACTCTTTCAAGGATAATGCGCTTTCTCCGCGAATACTTGGAGATAAGGACAGGGCGATTGTATTGTTCCACGTATAGTGACATGGATATTGAGATCACATCTCAAATCCAGATCTCGGGCCTCCCATAGATGCTTGATTAAATCAAGACCGTAAATCTAATCTTCTCATTGAATCTGAATCACATTCAGATCAATGTCCAACATTTGGACTAAGATCAGATTACTTCTCTACTGAGAGGAGTCACTAAAATCCAGACCCGTTTCATCACTCCCTAGGAATGGAAGCGTCATGGTTATACAATCGTTTATGATCACATCACCCTCAGGTATTCCTAATACCTGTACATCCTGCATACTGGAAGACTCAGAATAAACCCGAAGTATTAGATCAACTTTACACTGTCTACTTCAGGGTTTTATCAGTAAGTTTCTCATTCGATCATTGGGAGTCGGTATCGATCATATACTTTCCAAAAGCATATATCATACCTAGGTCTTGATCATATACTTTCCAAAAGTATATATCAAACCTACAAATTCAGTCAAGCTTCCAAAGCGAGACGACCGTGCGCACGGAATTTGATTCTTCCCAATATCTCATGAGTGAGCTCTTGTCTTCCGGTTCAGTAGTGAACCTGTATGATCCCTTTGAGAGATCGTATTACTCATATGCCCTTATATGCACACCAGCGCGCCGGTGTATAGACCTTGATTAGGTCATCAACCTATTGGTCTGCCAAATGTACATACTCAGACATATAGTAACACATCTGTCTCCGGTCAGAGGATGTGTGCCTGTATCGTGACAGCATACGATATAGGACTGTGGTTATCTCGATCTCGTTAAGTCAACTCTTTGACCTAACTTATCCGACACCTCCGAATCTCTATTCCTATGCAGAGGACCTGCATCAAGAGGTCGGTCAGATATCAACCTAAATGAGATAGGATTGTCATCTCCTACTCAGGCTGGAGATCATCTCTTAATAATCATTTGACGGTGCTTGATGAGTCCTCAATCTAACTCATTAGATATTCATCTAAGCACCAGCCTCTATGATTCAATAATTGAATCAACAGCTGTATGATCATTAAGATGGCCATGGTACATAACCCTAATTGCACTAAGGGACCTATTATGCAAATTATGTATTCTTCATTTCAGATCAAGGACTGAATTGCAACAACATTTATTGCATAATGGCTCGCCGTGGGCTCGCATTTCCAACAATCTCCCACTAGCCCAAAGAGCCATTAATGGGCTAATCATTTAAACCCACACTCATGTGACAATCATAGGCTATTTAGAAAATAGCTAGGTAAGTTGATCAGTCACTCCGTTCCCAAGAGACTATGCCAAGTCCTTTTACGGCACTTGCATATCTCCTAGTAATAGTGCTCGCATCCAATGCGAATGTTGCATCTCATGCAACCGATACTCAATTTTGTTGGTTATAGTGTCCTTGACACTACATCTTAATTATCATAACCAGTATTCCCATAATCCTTTTAGAATACCTTCATTCCTGGAGATCTTTATCTCCTAAGGTATCTACAGTTAAGACCATCATAGATCACTATCTACAAGGTCTTAAACTTTTTGAAGATAAGACTTTGAGATCACTATCTCTAAGTTTCATCATCTTTGAAGATATTGTTATTACTGCAATCAAGTGTTTTATCTCCATAGTAGGATTAGTAACAGTTTACTACTCCCACTGCATGGCAGACATCTGGCTCTTGTACACATCTAGCATATACCCAGCTTCTCATAACTGATGCACAAGTGCAAGCAGTTCTAGCAATCACTTCCTCAACTCTTTGAGGTGCTATTCCTTTAGACAGGTCACTACCACATCTTAAGGGAAGGAAGCCTTTCTTGGAATTTTCCAGAAAATGGAATAAGTCCAAGGTGTACTACTAATGCGACAGTCCCAATACCCTCTTCTCTTTGCTTCTGAACGACTTCAGAATTAAGATCCAAGAGGTATCCTTGAAATCGTATCTCAAGGTATGGAACAACCAAATTATAAAACACTTATTATTATTCTTGTATCATTCTAAATGATTAGAATAATATCTACATTTAGCACGATGAACACAATGGCACTCCCACTAAGCTTCACATGGTTCATCAAGATTTTATCTGAAATCACAACATTTATAATTTCATCAAATCTTATGTTCCAACTACAAGAAACTTATGGGAGTCCAAAGATGGAGTTCTTCAACTAGCACACCTTGCTTTCCTCAACCATGAAGCCCTGGGGCTACTTCATATGAATATCCTCAGAGAGGTATTCATAGAGGAATGCAATCTTGACTCACATCATGAAGATGTCATAGTCAAGTTGTGTAGCTATAGTTAGCAATATTCTGATGGGTTAAAGCAAGGTCACTGGAGAGCAATTCTTATCGCAAGCGATGCCTTCTCTTCGGTGTGTAGCTCATGGCTACGAACCGTGCTTTGAAGGTCTATACCTTCTCATCAGGTTCCCTCTTTCTCTTGAAGATCCATTTACACCTTAATGGGTCTGACCCATATAGGTGGATCCTCGAGGGTCCATATACAACACTTGTATATGAAGTCTACATTAGACTTTTATTGCTAACATCCATATTTCCATGACATGATCCTCAGGAGCTTCATCACATGAAGTCCGATCATTTTCAGATTTAAACTGACACATGGAATCCATCCTCAAACTTATTTGAAGAGGTATTAGTGTTTCATCTTTAATTGTCCTTTCAGTTTCCAATATCAGGAGCCTCATTATCTTTTCAAGATTAAATGAGTTCCTTCACTTCATTTTCATCTTGATTCTCAAGAGAGTCATCCTATAAGAATCATATTCTCAAAGATTAGATCTTTTAAGAATCTCAAGGTCATAAAGTAGGTATCCAATACCATCCTTTATTTTCCTAATGAAGTAGCACTCTCTAGTGCCAGATTCCAGCTTAATCACATGGAACCTTATTAAGGATATATAATGCAGTCTCTACCACATATATATACCTGGAAACTAAGAGATAATTATGCTATGATTAATCATTGATTAAATCATGTCACACATGATCAATTGTATCTTCCTACAACTCCATTGAGTTAAGGTTTATTAGGAGAATTGAGATAGGAATGATATTCATATCTCCATAAGGTATTTCTTGAATTCATCCAATAGGTACGTGCTACCTTGGTTAGATTAAATTCATTTCATCTTCCTTCAAACTTTGGTTCTAAACCAAAATTGTCAAATCTTTAAACATTTCAAAGTTTTCTAAGTGAAGAGAAGAAATATCATATCACAAATAATCACTAATAGATATCACATATCCATGATGTTTATTCTGATATAGATGATTCACATACATCAATATGTATGAGATCTTGAATACCTCAACATCTTACATCTTTCCCAAAGAAGGGTGTATTGGACATCTTTTACTTTGAATACAATATTCACAAGTATGTGAGATTTGAATCTTTAGACAGTCTAAAGTTTCATGTCTTACTAGTCCATTGATCTCATCAATAGACATATGTCCAAAACTTGATGCCAGATCATTGTCAAATGATCTTTATCCTCCTATTGATCTTTATAGGTTTAATTTTCAGTATTAGAAATCTTAATGAACCATTCATTAATTTTCTAATTTAATAGAGTCCTCTAGATTTTAGATTACTATCTGAAATATTTCCATCATAACTCTTTATGATAGATTTATTACAGAATTCATGTTTATATCCAACAATTAGAAATAAACAATGAGTGTATTCTAATATCTAGGTCACAGAGACATTCTCTAAGACTAAGGGCTCCCACTGAAAATATGAAGTCTATTGATCTCATGGAAATTGTTGCAACACTTGCATCACTTTCAACATGGATGACCAATAAACCTTAAGATCAAATTTCTAATACATATGCAACCAATTGCAAGTGTCATTAGAAAATTTGAGATACAATTATTAGACTTTATCTTATCAAATAAGTAAGTCAATATCAATGATTATATGTAGATTATACTGATGCTCCATCCGAGTCCTTTTCTGAGGATTCTAGACAGACTTGATAGTCATACTATCAACACATCAACTTATTGCAGTATTGGCATTCATCCAACTCTTTGGATGTCATATGGAAGTCACAGAAGTACAGTCAACCCTTTGACTATACCTCTTACTTGGGTCCAACCCATGCTTCCACTGCGCTCCCTTTATCTATAAACAACCTTTGCTCAAGACCAAGGATCTCTTATGTCAAAATCAAAAATTTCAATATAAGAGTATTTCAACATTTATGCAAGCTTCATTTAAGTTCATATAATATGAATATTATGAAGCTTCATGAATGACTAGAGTATAGACAGTAGAATGATGACACTCATCATCTACATCCATCTAAACTCTTTGAAGCATCGGTTCGGGTAGGTATTCAAACAATTTGAATACATTATCTCTAATAGAGCTACCATTCTACATGATGTAGAGAACCATGTCATTCATGATTAAATGTCAAGAGCACATATATATGCCAGAATATCTTTATTGGTTTTATAAGGATTAATTTGATAATTACGATCATCATCGACATGTCACTTCAAAAGTACATTCGATAAGATCAAGACTTATAGAGACATACAAACCCTAGGGTTTTAGTCCTATTGTCTTATTTAATTATCACTTCTCATTATTATGAGGAATCTTGCACATTGCAACCACATACATTATGTGTCCAATCGCAAGTACAATATCTGGATCAAGGGTCCAATCCATGATATTCTACTGGTTATTAATGAGTATAACATTGAGTGGGTTTAATGAAGGATTATCTGAAATAAGTAATTTGCATAAGGGTATATATTTATATATATACACATATTATACTTTGATTTAGGAGTTTTTATATCAAAGTTGTCTTGCCTTGTCAAAGACACTGAAAGTTCATTCCCTTAATCACTTTCAATGTAAGAGATATACTTACCATTATATCTTAGCAAGATCTGGGATCTCCTCTTTATCTTTGTTACATCCCAATAATATGAGAAACTGCAACTCCAATGAAGAGAAGCGGGAACACATTCCGCCTTGCAAGTCCAACTTGCATTTCCCAATTCGGTCTTTAACACCCGGGCCCACCACCCCTAAGGTGATGTTGACCCGTTGTTAATTGAACCAACCGTCAACAGGAATAGAACTCGCTATGCGCAATACAATATCGCCCCAATAATATGAGGATCCGATATTGGGGTCACTACGCATACGGCCTTACTCTTTCGAGAAGCAAAGAGTCCGATCCAGATGCGCTTGCATATAGGAGCTGTCACTTCGTACAGGCGTCTCCTATATACAATCCCTGGCGACGGAAACCCTTCGCCTTGACGGGAGACCATGGATGTCACTTATGTGATCCTCCACCTCTTATTCAAATTTAATTAATTACTATGAATCACATTCATATAATTAATTCTTCCAAGGGAATTATTAACTCTAATCATATTAGAGTAATCTCAATTGGATATAATTAACTTAATCATATTAAATTAATTATCAATCCAATTCAATCAATCAAACTTAATTTTATGCTTGAAATATATATGGTATTATTCTCAAAGTACGTATTAATTCGTATTTTAATAATTAGAAAAAATACATCATAATCCCTCGGACATTATCCCGGCCCTACCCGCTGTCATGGCCAGTACCGACGGGAGTGGGGCGGACCACATACGTTGCAACCCGCTGACTCAGCGATCCCCGACTAGACACCATATCCGCCTCGGGAAAGGATAATGCCAAATTGATTATTTTGTACTTGAGATGATCATCGGTTCTTCAACCGAAATTATACCATATAGTAATCAAAACAATTTTGATTTTAAGGAAATTTGCTAGGCAAATTCCCAAGTCCTATTCAAGCAAGAAGTTTGATGATTGTAATTCCAATTATGGTTTAGATCAAATCTAATCAACTAATTGGTTGGGGCCAAGTCAATTAGGCAAATAATCATGTTTCAATATTTCACAAATATTTTTCAAGATTATTTCACGAAATTAACAATTAATTTTACTAATTGACAATCACTTGGTTCTAGATTAGGAAAGCAATTTCAGCAGTGACCCCTACTTACTAAAATTGGCATATCTCAATCATATTAAATCCAAATTAAGCAAAGTCAATTTCTAAAGTTTGCTAATTTGATTTAGGACAGAACCTAAGTGATGTTTCATGCATTTCGAGGCAAGTCTAAACAGTAATTAACATTTTAATCACGTTCAGATTCACAGTTCCCGCAACAGTGCATACATGTTCATTAAAACGACCATATCTCGAGCATACGAAATCCGATTTACGCAAACTCAGATCCTATGGTTTCCTTATTTAATGGGGAACATAATACAAGTATAAAATTCGTGTTTAAACAATTTAAACAGTGCCGAATTTATTTACCAAACAGATCTGCGAAATCAAATGCGATGAAAACTTTCGCGACCTTAACGAACCCAAGTCGTCCTCGGTTAGCGAATCACTATTCGAAACCGTCAACCTAAGGCTCTGATACCACTTGAAGGATATGGTTAGATCCTCAAGCGCATCACGGAAGCGTGAGCGTCGTATCGAATACGACGAAGAGCGACTAGTCGCACTAGTTGCTCGATGCAGCGGAATTTAAAAATTTTCTTACGACGAAACCACATGATCCAAGAACACTTCTCGGATCGTTTCGTCTAAACCACAAACAAGTAATTAGGATTACCTCTTGAAGCGTGGTTGCGATCGAGTCTCTAAACGAAGAGACCTCCTGTCTCAAGTCCGATCCGACGGAGGAGACGCTTGCGAGCGCGGGGATGAACCGCGTGCTTCTCGCAATCCATGTTGATGATCCAAGCGGCGGATCTCCTGATCTCGACACACGAGATCCGACGTCTTCTTCACGAGCAAGGCACACCGAAGGAGACAAAGATCCACAAGCAGAAGAACGGGCAGCATAACGACGATGCCGCGGCGATGGAGAACCTCTCCATGGCATCCATGGTGGACGGCCATGAGAGGAAGAGAGAGGGCTGACCTCTAGAGAGAAAGAGAGAGGGAGAGAGAGATGCTTCTCAAGCATTATGTGTAAAGAGAGAGCATGGGTATGCCTCTCTATTTATAGGGTTTTGGGATCCATGGATCTCAATCCATGGGACATATAAAATCAATGGATGAGATTGATTTATGTCAATCCAATGGCTAAGATTGTTGTTGGTAAAACCAACAAATTTAGATCAAAATATATTTGACAAAATCAAATACAAATTAATCCAAAATTAATCCAATAAATAAGGAGAGAATGTGCATGGAGATTTCATCTCCATGCACTTTCCATGTGGACGGCCACACATTCCTTTTGGGAATGATGTGCCGCCCCCCCTCTTTCCATGGAGAGAGCAATCTCATGGAATTCCATGAGATTGCATATCTCCTTGAAAATCTCCTCTATTTATTTCCAACAACTTTTGTTGGCTTTTTATTCTTCAAAAATAATTCACAATTATATTTGAGAATATTGCAATCTTGCCATAGAAAAATTGTGAATCAAATTCACAACCCAAAACAACATATAATTTACATTGTCAATTAATTACACAATGTGTATCCAATACACATAATAATTAATCAACACATATAAATTATAATTAACTCTCTCTAATACATTATAAATCACATTTATAATATATTATGAATAATGGATATTTCTATCCACATTATTCTTAACCATAACAATTAAATCATATTTAATTATATTGGATAACTTATTCTCATGTACTCAAATAATATGAATCACATTCATATTATTTACATCTTTGATAATCAAATCACATTTAATTATCTAAGATAACTCTCCTTATAATATGAATCAAATTCATATTATTCATGATAATTAAATCACATTTAATTATCCATTTTCTCAATGCTCGGATACATATATCAACAATAGAATTATCCATGAACTCTTTCAAGGATAATGCGCTTTCTCCGCGAATACTTGGAGATAAGGACAGGGCGATTGTATTGTTCCACGTATAGTGACATGGATATTGAGATCACATCTCAAATCCAGATCTCGGGCCTCCCATAGATGCTTGATTAAATCAAGACCGTAAATCTAATCTTCTCATTGAATCTGAATCACATTCAGATCAATGTCCAACATTTGGACTAAGATCAGATTACTTCTCTACTGAGAGGAGTCACTAAAATCCAGACCCGTTTCATCACTCCCTAGGAATGGAAGCGTCATGGTTATACAATCGTTTATGATCACATCACCCTCAGGTATTCCTAATACCTGTACATCCTGCATACTGGAAGACTCAGAATAAACCCGAAGTATTAGATCAACTTTACACTGTCTACTTCAGGGTTTTATCAGTAAGTTTCTCATTCGATCATTGGGAGTCGGTATCGATCATATACTTTCCAAAAGCATATATCATACCTAGGTCTTGATCATATACTTTCCAAAAGTATATATCAAACCTACAAATTCAGTCAAGCTTCCAAAGCGAGACGACCGTGCGCACGGAATTTGATTCTTCCCAATATCTCATGAGTGAGCTCTTGTCTTCCGGTTCAGTAGTGAACCTGTATGATCCCTTTGAGAGATCGTATTACTCATATGCCCTTATATGCACACCAGCGCGCCGGTGTATAGACCTTGATTAGGTCATCAACCTATTGGTCTGCCAAATGTACATACTCAGACATATAGTAACACATCTGTCTCCGGTCAGAGGATGTGTGCCTGTATCGTGACAGCATACGATATAGGACTGTGGTTATCTCGATCTCGTTAAGTCAACTCTTTGACCTAACTTATCCGACACCTCCGAATCTCTATTCCTATGCAGAGGACCTGCATCAAGAGGTCGGTCAGATATCAACCTAAATGAGATAGGATTGCCATCTCCTACTCAGGCTGGAGATCATCTCTTAATAATCATTTGACGGTGCTTAATGAGTCCTCAATCTAACTCATTAGATATTCATCTAAGCACCAGCCTCTATGATTCAATAATTGAATCAACAGCTGTATGATCATTAAGATTGCCATGGTACATAACCCTAATTGCACTAAGGGACCTATTATGCAAATTATGTATTCTTCATTTCAGATCAAGGAGTGAATTGCAACAACATTTATTGCATAATGGCTCGCCGTGGGCTCGCATTTCCAACACTCCCGACCCGTGCACCGTCGATCCGCGCCTCTAGCCCCGCCCTGTGCCGCCACACGTGCGTGGCCCGTGCGCCAACCTCCTGCTCCATAACCGACGCGCCTCCTCCACCGTAGGCGGTGTCGCCCTCCAGCGGCCAACACTCCCCCCCTTCCGTTGCGACGGCAGTCGTGCCCTCCCTCCTGCTCTTTGTGAATAAACGAAGGATCCGAACCCTAGGGATATAAAAATTGGAAGAATTACACGTTTGCCCTTGGAGTTTAGATGTTTGCAAAGAGGCCCTCACTAAAGACTCAAGTCACATGCGTCACATGCACTTTGTGGGTAAACTACAACATATATCTTTATTTTAATTATTATTCTATTACAGTCCAGAACTTTTAAGAAAATTACATTTCAGTCCCAGCATTCTCAGACTTGAACTTTGCGTGTTCTTTTTCATGAAATGAATGTTTTTATGTATCGAAAATTTTTTTAAAAATTGGTGGATGTTCCTGATGTAGTTGTAAACCTTGTATAAGTTTTTCATAGCTTTTTATTGTTGTTTAATATATTTAAAAAATCAGAAACAGTGTATTCTTGACAGCCTGAAATTGCAAAATTTATAAAAATTCGAAAGATAATTTAAAAATCCCATAAAAATTCCTGTAGCTGTGTCTAGGTGTATTTTAATTTTTGACCACTTTTTGTGCATTAACTCTTTATAAAAACCAAAAAAATGCATAGAACGAAAAATATTAAAAAAAGTGTAGAAAATTATAAAAAAAATTTAAAAAATCTCAGTTTCTAATTGTCGATATTGCTTTCTAGTTTCTTTTAAAAATAAGTTTCAGGGATTTTGAGCACTTAAAAGATTTTTCACTTGCAAAATACTCCTGATTGTGCATAGTTTATCATGTTTTTCACTGTTTCATTTTTATAAAATCACAAAAACATCAGAAAATTACGAAAAAAATACAAAATTATTTTAAAATATATAAAACACAAAAACATTTTCTTTTTAATTTTCTGACTATTTTTGACCTTTTTGAAAAATACAAAAAGAGTGTTGTGTGTGTTTTTATTCATTTGTGCTTGTTAAAAAATTAAAAAAAATAAAAATTCAAAAACCACTAAAAAATAACTCTGAAAATTGAATGCATAGTTTTTAAATCGTGCTCCTTGTGTTTGACCCTGGTCGCTACACCAGGTAAAAAGAATAGCGAAAGCCGCTTACATTATTTTTATTGACTTTTTGAGTGGTTTAAATATTTTTCTCGTTGACTGGTTTGATCGATTAAGGACAACGATATTGTGATTTATTTTCTACCTTAGTCGCATCGATTTCGTATCATCAGAATAGCGCCGTTGCCGGAGAGCGGAGCACGGCTTTGTGGTCATTTTTCTATTTTATCTCTCTATATAATAATTGTTTTCTGACCTTCTCTCTTTGATTTTTTTGCGAGATACTGCTTGGACGACTTGGAGTTACTTTTTGAAGACTCGCACAGGAGGAATATCAGGGAATTGAAGAAGAATTTTTTATTTTTGAGAGAGAACAAATACTTGTAATTACTTAGGACTTTTTGAACTGTTGGACACTTGGACATTATTCGGGGTCTGTTTTGCCAAGTGCCGGTGAACTTGGGGGGCCTCACTGCTGTTTTTCACCGGATGTCTCGTATTTTTATTTTATTTTTGATTCATGCAGAATTTGGTCCCTAGACTTGAGATTTTTATATTGATTGTGACCTAATTGATTAAGGTCCCAACCTAATTATTTGCCTGCACCTATAGATCGATAACTGGACTTAATTAATTAAATCACAAAGAAAAAGATAATCTAAGTTACCTGAGAGGTCATGTGCCGCTAGAGGCCGTATACAACGTTGGCAGGATCCGTTGTGGCGAACATCGATCGGCATCAAAGACTGGACTCCGACCTCTCTTGTTGACTTATTAGCTACTGTTCTTCACGTGTAGAAATCTTTCGCCTAAGGTCGTTTTCTTCGTTCATCATATAGGTAGTTTTAATTTCTGTATTTAATTTCTGCATAGATCATATTGCATGCAGAGTGCTGGAGTAAGATACGCATTTTCTATCTCTGCATGCATTATCGCTTTTGACCGTGCATTGGCTTTCTTGACTCCCTCCCCCTGTTTTCGACTCAAATTAATCAAAGAGGAAATCGGAAAGCTTGATTAGGCATTATCTTTGAGAAAAAAAATCCAAAAAATAGAAAATCAAAAATTAAAAAATTGGAACTGCTAATTGAACTTGACTCTAAAATTAAACATAACTGATTGCTCATTGTATTGGAAGAGCAATCCCCTCATTGTTTGCATTTTTAATTATTCGCATACACACTAAGGAGTAGTGCCCAAATCCTATTCAAGCCTCCTAAGTGTTTGTACAACTTTTGTTTATCACCTAACTCTTAAAATTGAAAAGATAAAGACTGAACCCTCACGGTCATATTTGTGTTGAGTTGGTGAATTGGGGGTTTGCATTGCGTATTGTATGTCTTTGGCGTGAGTCGGTTACGAAGATCCTTCTTTCATTAGCAGACACCTTCTATCTCTCCCACCTTCTATCTCTCTATCTCTTTCACTCTACCTCACTATCTCTTCCTTCTATCTCTCTTTCTTTAATCCCACCCTCCCACCCTTCATTTCCCTCTCGTCACAATGGGCCACTTTCCATTCCAGCCGAATTTTACAGCTTCTTCATTTCACGCCCATCATGCCCGCCCACTCTCTTGGGAGGTCGGAACTCCATCAGATTTCCCATCTTCTCCCTACCCAACCTCTTTCTCGGGACATGCTGTGAGTGACGCCCGAAGAGTTCAGATTGACAATATACGTGACACGGGTGCTCACCTTGCTGAGATGAGAGTGCATCCCATAGGCGAACATATGTTGCAGTTGTGAGCTTTAGATGACTTTTATCGTAGGATGATGGATGAATACTCAGATCAGGAAGCCCAGTCCGCTTCTACTTTGAGACCCTTCGTTCTGGATTTAGAGTTAATTGATCTACTGTCCAAGTTTTTTGGGGAAGTGCACGAGGAACCGTATTTACATATCGATGAGTTTGAGGAAATTTGTGGATCACGATCATATTCGGATATTACTTCTGAGGACATGATGTTGATCACCTTGCCATTTACACTTCAGAGTAGAGCCAAAAGTTGGAACAGACGATTGGGAAGGAAAATTGCGAAGTGGGGAGATTTACGATCATTGTTTTTGAAGAAATTTTACCCCCAGCATAGAGCAGAGATGATGCGGTCGTGTATTCGTGATTTTTCAATTAACTCCCAGAAGCCATAGATAGATTCATGGTTGAGGTTACGAGAACTTTTGAGGCGATTTCCTGAACATGGATTCTCGATGACTGACTTCGTATCACCATGAGGGAGAGGATCACAGAGAAGATTGCATATGTCATTTCCTCGTGTGGTGGTTCACACCACAGTCCTAACCTGGATTTAGTTGAGACCATCTTGGATTCCCTTTCAGACACTCCATATTCACAAGATGATTTATTCAGGACAACATATGAGGGAGAGATGACAACAGTTGAGTGTGTGACGCATCATTCTGATTCAAACATCACACACCGAACAGAGGATATGGATGCTGATACTTTTCATATGATGGATGTGTTGCCTATTGTTGTGAGTTCGCAGAGCCGGACATTGGTTGAGGACCAAATGGATCTACAATCTGATTTTGAGCCAGTCCCGCTCTTTCACGTAGAAGATTCTTCGATTCTAGATCTGCTAGGATCCCAAGAGATAGATGAGGAACCCACATCTCAACCATCCTCTGATTCTTTCCAGTATCCATATTCAGTTGATTCAGTGTCTTGTCTTCAGGAGATCTTTTCAGATTCGTAGATATATTTGGAAACATCTGAGCAGAGAGAGCTTGATGAGGGACCGATTTTTGATTTGACAGACCTTGATAGTCCCGTACTTGAGCCATGTATCCTCCCATTTGATGAGGTCGATACATTTTTGGAGGATATGATATTTGATAGCATTGATCCCAAGTTCCCTGATGATTCGGCATTACTCCTCGAGGTATATCTGCGGGAGGATGCCACGGACCCTGTGTACTCGGTTTCACTATCTGGAAGTGCATCCGATCTGTCAGATCACGACACCGAGTCTTCTGATATTTGTGATAATGAGTTTGATTATTCTCTCCTCGACGACCCTCGCGAGGATGACCCGATCTTTGTGGTATTCGATGATTTCATTGATCTGTCTACATTATATGCATCGGATATCAGCCTTTCTAGTGAGTCTCCTGATCTTGATCTTCCATATCTATTCGATACTGTGATTAACGTAGAGGATTCACTGACAGATCCTTCCTTCTCCACGTTCGACTTTTTTGGCTTTGCCCTTTCACTCCATATAAACCTTGAGCTGATGATTTCTTTTGTGCTACCGGAGCCCGATTTCATCTTCCCACATATTTACCCAGTAGCAGACACCCGCCTAATTGATTGCCTGGGTATCATCATTTCCTATATTGATTTCGTTGTTGTTCTCCCACCAAGACGATACTAGCAGTACGGTATTCGCCTCACGGATGCCGTCCTGAACCTTGATACAGCGTTATCCTAACATTTGCGCCCAGCTAGGGGCGTAAACTCTAGCGCTTGTTAATCGGGACCTCAACATTTTTCACAACTGTATAGATCCATTTGTCCATATCGTACATTCTTTCTCACACCCCATATCCATCGCATGATTATTCCATACTTAGGGTGTACTTTACCCTAAGTATAGGGGGTGTCAGACTTGTGATTATTCGTTTGATTCTTTTTACCTCTATTTTGCTGCCTATACTTAGGGATATTTTACCCTAAGTATAGGGGAGGTAGACTCTGTACATTCTACTCCTCGGTTTTTCCTTTGTGTACAGTCTTCTATACTCGGAATTACTAGATCCTAAGTATAGGGGGATCACCGAATCCTATTGATTTCATTCTTTTATTCATCGTTGTAGCATAGTATACTATTCTTTTCACTTTTCTATACTTAGCACGAGTTATGTCTTTCTTTACAGCTCTTTGATCACTATGAGGACATAGTTCGAGCTAAGTATAGGGGGTGTCGTATATATTGTATATATACTTTGGCCATAACTCGTACTTTCATATTTTTAATATGGCTAAAATACTATGTAAATACTTAAAAAAAACTAACTAACTAATAAAAAAGATGCATATATTTCCTCAAAATTCTTTTTGTATATACTGATTAATAAATCAGGTTAAAATATTTTGAAAAGTATTTTGAAAGTAGTTTGAAAATCTATTTGAAAAATCTTTTTAAAACTATTTGAAAAATGTTTGAAAAATATTTTCAACCTTTGTAAAAATATTATGTTTTGTAAAAAATTTTCTCTTTGTGTGAAATAAAATTATTTTGTAAAAACTATTTGCAAATGTTTGGAAAAATGGTTGAAAATTTAATTTCAAAATCTATATATACTGTTTGAAAAATGTTTGCAAAATAGTTTTCAAATGTGTGTAAATGTTTGTAAAATTGTTTAAAAAAAATATTTTGGAATATCATTTTCGAAATTATTTGTAAAATTATTTTCAAATAAATTTGAGGAATATATGCATCACAAAAAAAATTCAACTATGTGTATATTCCTGTATAAATTACTCAAGTTGTAAATTCTTGCATCTTATTCTTGTAAATAATTGCCTCACTCCCGTGTAAATATGTATCTCATCCCTAACATTTTTTTTAAAAAAAATTGTGTATATACTTGTATATATTACTAACTATTTGCATTAAAAAAACTTTTGCATGTGCATCATTTTCAAAAATCCATAAAAATTTCAAAATTTTGAAAATTATTTCACAAAAAGGTTTTGTTTTTTTTGCATGTACATACTTTCTTGCATTTGCATTTGCATGAGCATTTTGCAGAATAATTTTGACATTTAAACTAAATCTGGAATAAATTTGAAGAATGGAGCTTAGTTGGACCTTAATCCACTTAATTTCAGAGGAGGCTTATGAGATTTAGAGTTAAGACTATCCAGGTCCTAGTGACTTAATTCTTTGAGTCCATAAAACTATGTTCACATGTCATCTTGATAAGTCTAAGTAGAATATTTAACAAAACACTCATGATTCTTTCAGACCGTGGCTTACCTTGGACAATGCACTCTACACGTAGCTCTTCATGGATGAGGTAGTGAGGGGGCAGAATCTTTTGGCTTGGGGTGGCATACGAGGGTAGTACATCTAGGCGAAACCTCTCGTCCTCCTCTAGGGAGGGAAGTGTGTCTCAACCTAGTCTGGTGATGTTGAGGTCTAAAGACAGGAGCTGTGGGGTTATAATAATTCTTCAAAAGAGGGATAGTCTACTAGCTCAAGAGGAAACACACTTTATGTATATGTTGCACCTTGTATATATTGTCAAAAAAAATAAAAAAATAAAAAAAATAAAAAAATGCAAAATCTCCAAAAGTGGACAGGCCTGATAGAAAAATAAAATGCCTACCGGAGTGTATATACAAATGAAAAAAGAATAATATCTTCAAAGTCATAATTTTGTGAGCTTGCAACGGTTGACATGGCTACACTGGTCATGCATCTAGGGATAGGTAACTACAATGGTTACCGTCCATTCTCTTCTCCATCCCCTCTTCTTGAGCTAGTTGTACTTGAACTTAGAAGGGAATATCCCCGCTCCTCGAGGAAAGAGTTGCCAGACCGGGTTATTAGAGTTACCTTGTTAAGAGAGGATGTTTCTTTACTACTTTTGAGATGAGGAGCTATATTTCACTTACATGTACAAGTAAGAATTCATAGTCATAAGAATTTGTGTATGTAGACTTGTTCTGATCTGACTGTTGAGGAGACCTGAATAGGAGTCTTATGGAACTTAGAGTCTGTTAGGTTTTAAATCCATTTCCCATTAAGGTTCCGACACATTAATAATCCAAAGGTCCGACAAGTCTCCATACTACATTTTTATGAAGATAAGTTTAAAAGTCAACATTGTTCTAACTTTTTTCCTTTTTCTTTTCTTTATTTTCATTTTCACTTATTTTCCAAATAAGTGTTTGCTAAGGGACTAGCAAAGGTAAAGTATAGGGGAATGATGAATCCATGATTCACCATCTTTATTCTATTATTTTAGCACATTTCCTTAGTCAAATACCTGTAAATACCCACTAATTGCTTAAAATTACCATTTTGCATGCATTTGTTAAAATTGTATATTTAACACTTTTTGTACATAAATAAAAGAATAAAGAAGAAAAGAAAAAGAAAGGATGTGTTTATGCAATAAATACAGACTGACCCGAACCCCGAGAGAAGGTCAAGACTTGACCTGATCGATCAGGAATAAAGTAGGGGGAGATAGGGTCTTCTGTTAGAAAAACCAAAAATATGTTGTGAATATTTTTCTTGTATATTTTTACAAAACTTGCATTATTTTATTTGTACATAATTTGACCTCAAACTAATTATTTTTATAAAAAAAAGTTGTAAATAAAAATTTGTTGTAAATAACAGAAATAAGGGTAAAATAAAATAACATATATATGGAAAATAATTACACCCAGAAAAAGCCGCAAAGCGATAATTGAAACACCAATTCCGGCTCCATACGAGCTCAAATCAAACAAACTCACTTCCATTATACTATAAATTAAATTATCTTCCAAATGGTTGCGATTTCATAATTTTTGGAGTTACGGTTAAAAAGTCAGTTTTTTGGGGTGTTTTGTGCAGTTTTCCCATATACTTGTTGTATATATTTTATTCATATTTATTTTTATACATAATGTATATAAACAATAAATACTGTTTTCATTAAAAATAAAATAAAAAAATTTACAATTTAAAATTGAAAAAAATCTTATATAAAAATTATTTCCTTATTTGTACCTATGTATATTGTATTATATGTGTATAATATGTGTATACAACTAACTTCCTTAAATAAAAAACACCAAAAAATTAATTATCTACTATTAATTAATTTAATTCCGAAATTCATATTTAATTATTTAATTTATTGGATTTATATGAATTAAGTAACTTAATAAGTTACCATGTATTTAAGATTTGATTCCACACCTTATATGGCCACCATTATGGTGGTTAATTGATTTTCAATTAATTCATTAATTTATTTAATTTATTTATTCCAAATTTCGTAATTAATTATTTAATTAATTTATTAATTTAATTATTTTATTAATTCATCCAATAAACACTTTCCTTATATGTGAATATTTTCTATTTTTTGATTTTTTGTCTTTTTAATGGGCTCCTCCTTCCTCATTTCCTCTTGATCAATCTTTGGTGGAGAGGAGCCCGATCTCCGAGAGATTTCTTGTTGAAGAAAGGTATCTAGCCTCCAAGCCGTCTAGTGACAGCGCGTCGGCACTCGTCGAGGCCATCATGGCATTTCCGAACACCGAGGTGAGATCTATTTTATTTCCTGTTATTTTTCGTAGGTAATCGTAGTTCTAGTTTTAATCTCATTTTATTAGTCTTTAGATTTTGAAAATTCCAAAACTTTCACCACATATTTTTCGCCCGACACTGATTTTTCATCTCATCTCGTAATCTCCACGTTTCTTTTTCTATCTCGCACAACCTATCACCTCCGACCACGCACGGTGGTCGGATCTCCGGATCCGTTCCATCATATCGCGAGATCCGTCCGTTCACATATCTTATTTTTGTGTATAAATAAAAGACAACATAAAAATATTTTTCTTGTTTCTCTAACATTTATTTTTGCAGGAAAAATAAAAAAAATTACCTTTTTCTATCTCTAACATTTGTTTTGCTGGAATAAATAACAAAAATTAAAAATATAATTGTTTTTTATCTCTAATGGTTGTTTTGCAGGAAAAAAATTATAAAATAAAAAAATTTCTTTCATTTTCTTTTTACATATATCAAAAAATAAATAAATAAAGTTTTTTTATATATCTGTAGTACATCATAAAGAAAAAAATAAAAAAAATACAAAATACAAAAAAACCTGCCACAGACGGAGGGCCACCACCCCCGCCGCCCGCACCTCTCGCCCAACCAGGCGGCCGAGCAGCGCCCCCCCCCCCTCTGCCCTCCGTCCCGGACACGCCAGCGCATCACTAGCTCGTGCGCCAGTGCGCTGCGCACCTCCGCCTGGCCAGCGGCCCCCTTCCGCATCACCGCCGCTCCTCGCTGCCCGCAGGCCCCACCGCCCCCTCGCAGCGGCGTTCCAGCGGACTGCGCCCAGCCCGTGCCTTCCTCCCACCGACCTCAACCGCCAGGAAAGAGGTACCCCTCCTGCAAGCTCTCAGCCCGCGCCACATCTGCCTGCGACACCGCCGCGCAGTGCGGCATTCCGCCGCGACTCTACGAGCCCGCGCGACCGCTGCTCCAGCTTCCCTCCAGCTGCGCGTGTCCCTTCAAGCGGTGCCGCTCCAAGGCCCGCGCCCCGTCAGCGCCGCCTCTCCTGACCCATTCCCCGTCGATCCACGCCTCTAGCGCTGCCCCGCGCCGACACGCGTGCGCGACCCGTACGCCTACCTCCTGCTCCATAACCGTCGTGCCTCCTCCATCGTAGGTGGCGCCGCCCTCCAGCGGCCGACACTCCCCCTTCCTTTGCGGCGTTGGTCGTGCCCTCCCTCCTGCTCTTTGTGAAGAAACGAAGGATCCGAACCCTAGGGATATAAAAATTGGAAGAATTACATGTTTGCCCCTGGAGTTTAGATGTTTGCAAAGAGGCCCTCACCAGAGACTCAAGTCACATGCATCACATGCACTTTGTGGTAAACTACGACATTTATCTTAATTTTAATTATTATTCTATTGCAGTTTAGAACTTTTAAGAAAATTACATTTCAGTCCCTGCATTCTCAGACTTGAACTTTGCATGTTCTTTTTCATGGAATAAATGTTTTTATGAATCGAAATTTTTTGAAAAAAAATGGTGGATGTTCCTAATGTAGTTGTTAACCTTGTATAAGTTTTTCATAGCTTTTTATTGTTGTTTAATATATTTAAAAAATCAAAAACAGTGTATTCTTGACAGCCCAAAATTGCAAAATTTATAAAAATTTGAAAAATAATTTAAAAATTCCACAAAAATTCATGTAGCTGTGTCTAGTGTATTTTAATTTCTGACAACTTTTTGTGCATTAACTCTTTAAAAAAACCAAAAAAATTACGTAAAATAAAAAATATTAAAAAAATGTAGAAAATTATAGAAAAATCCAAAAATTCTGATTTCAGTTTTTAATTGTAGATATTGCTTTCTAGTTTCTTTTAAAAATAAGTTTAAAGGGTTTTGAGAGATTTTTAACTTGCAAAATACTCCTGACTGTGCATAGTTTATCCTGTTTTTCATTGTTTCATTTTTACAAAATCACAAAAACATCAGAAAATTGTGAAAAAATTATCAAAAATATTTTAAAATATATATAACACAAAAACATTTTCCTTTTAATTTTCTGAGCATTTTTTACCTTTTTGAAAAATACAAAAAGAGTGTTGTGTGTGTTTTTATTCATTTGTGCTTGTTAAAAAAATAAAAATTCAAAAACCATTAAAAATTAACTCTGAAAATTGACTGCATAGTTTTTAAATTGTGCTCCTTGTGTTCGACCCTGCTCGCTATACCAGGTAAAAAGAATAGCGAAAGCCGCTTACATTATTTTTATTGTTTTTCTTAATGGTTTAGATATTTTTCTCGTTAACTGATTCAATCGATTAAGGACAACGACATTGTGATTTATTTTCTACCTTAGTCGCATCGATTTTCGTGTCATCAAGATGCGATGCACAAAAAATGGTTTGTCTTCGAAAGGGCTATTCATCCCCCCATGCTTACAATATGGCATACCCTCATGGTATATGCGAAGTGAGAACCAATATGTGAAGTGCAATAATTATGCAAGGTTTGTGATTTTTTTGTGTGTTTTATTTTATTTGTTTATATATATACTATTATTATTATCTTGTTGATTGTTTTTGTTTTGTTTTTGTCTCTCTCTTTTTGTTGTTGTTGTTTTTTTGGTTTGTTGTTTTTTTTGTTTGTTGTTTTTTTGTGGGTTTATTTATTTTCTATTAGGACACCCCATGCTTAAGGTTCTGATAGGAGCAGTATCTCAGCTATCGGCATAAGACAATCAGATTCTACTACTTGTTTAAGTCTCTGTCCATTTACTCAAAATGTCACGTTATTCTCATGATCAAATATTTCTATAGAACCATTATCAAAAGTATTCACCACTTTGTAGGGTCCTTTCCATTTTGATATCAACTTCCCAGGAAATAATTTCAACTTAGCATCAAATAACCAGACCTTCTAACCGACATGAAAATTTTTCCTCAAAATGTTGGCATCGTGTCATTTTTTGATCTTTTCCTTATAGGTCAGGTCATTATCATAAGGTTGGGATCTTAATTCCTCAAGTTCAGATAAATCCAATAATCTCTTCTTTCCAGCTTCATCAATATCCAAGTTACATTTCCTTATTGCCCATAAAAATTTGTGATGAACTTCTACTGGGAGATGGCAATGTTTTCCATAAACGAGACGATATGGCTCATTCCTAAAGGTGATCGAAATGCGGTACGGTAAGCCCATAAAGCAGATGACAAGTGTTGTGACCAGTCTTTTCGATCCGTTCTAACAATTTTTTGTAGTATGGTTTTAATTTCTCAATTTGAAAGCTCAGTCATTCCATTTATTTGTGAGTGGTATGCGGTGAATACTCGATGTTGTACTCCATTATTCTTCATCAATTTCTTAACAGACGCATTTATAAAATGGCTTCTGCATCACTTATGATTGCTTTAGATAGTCCAAATCTTGCAAAAAGATCATTCAAAAATTTAATAACGGTCTTGTTATCTGCAGTACGTGTGGGGATCGCCTCCACCCATCTGGAAACATAGTCGACGGCTAGGAGAATTTATTGATACCCATGTGATATTGTGAATGGTCCCATAAAATAAATTTCCCAAGTATCAAAAATTTCCACCACATGGATTGGTGATAATGGCATCATATCTCGACGTGTCATAATGCTTGAAGTCTGACATGTTGGGCATGATAGGACAAATTGGTGGGCATCCTTAAACAACATAGGCCAGCAAAATCCACAATGTAGAACTTTGGCTGCAGTTTGTTTCCCAGAATGGTGTCCTGCGCACCCGAATGTGTGGTAGTGAGCAAGGACACTAGGGATTTCAGTTCCAGGAATACATCGTCTCCATATCAAAATCAATGCCTTCCTTAAGTAGGAGTGGGTCTTCCCAGTGATAAATTCGGGCCATAGAAATGATCTTATCCTTTTTGTGCTTAGGCCAATGATCATGTAATTTGGAAGTGGCCAAGTAATTTACTATGTCTGCAAACCATGGTATTTGAGAAACAGAAAGGATGGATTCATCTGGGAAGGTTTCAGAGATAGGTAGTGAAGATCCAAAGTTTGACCCAGAAAGATAAGGTTGTGGTAGTCTAGAGAGATGATCAGCGACAACATTCTTTGTTCATGCCTTGTCTCTAATCTCAATATCGAATTCTTGTAGCAGAAGGATCCACATAATATAACAGCCCTAAGTTTTAATGACCAATTGAGTCCAAGATGAGGAATTATTAGGGAGCTTGATTGGGTTTTGAAAGTTGAGAAATTAATTGTGATTAAGAATGGGAAATTGAGATGCCATTAGTGGCAAATTGGGGATTTGTAGCTAAGATGTGATTAAGTGGCTAAGTGTGATTAGTGTAGGATTACTATTCATAGGTGGGCCTTAGGTGTAAATAAGAGGAGTTGGTGGGGTTTATGATGCAAAATTCCCAAGGATATTAGCACCCTTGGCGCCACCCCTAACCCCCATTTACCATCTTCTTCTTCCCTTAGCCATGGCCAACCACCCATCACCCTCCACCTTCTCTCTTTGATCCCCTTCCCCTTTCTCACCCAAATTTGTGTTTCAATAGCTCAAAACAAAGCTGGGAAGGAGAGGATCTTGGATCTTACATTGCAAGTAAGATCAAGAGCTAAAGAAGAAGAGGAATCCTAGCTTGAAGCTCAAGGTGTGGACAACCCAACCTTGTTCTTGGGAAGTTCTTCTTCAAGCTTTTGAAGCCTGATTTGAGGTACAAATTTAACCTTCCTCTTGCTGCCATTTGTAGAGTTTTTACCACTTATATTATAGATCTAAGATCAAGTGTTTGTTTTGGGGATTTTGGTTGTAAAAATTTGGTAAAATGAGACTTAGAGTGGACGGTTTTACATGGTGTCCAGATCTGGTTGTCTTCTTTTTAATCCAAGTTAGACATGTATTTCTTGATCTTTCTTGAGTTCTCTTGGGTTGAATTACATGTTGATTAATAATCCATCAAGTTAACCTTAAATCCATGAATTTAGATACGAAATTGCATGTGTTTATAATATCTTAAAGAGAACATATATGGACGACCATACTGAAATTCTCAGATTTTGTTGTTGAATGTTGGTTAATAAATTGCAAGGTTTAGGGATCTTCTTTGAGTTCACTTGAGTATATTGCTTACTAATTATGACCCCACTAAATTTGCCTATAATTCATGACTTTTAATTTGGAAATTTAGGTGATTTAGAAATGATTTGGATGTTGTAATATACAAGTATCTGCATGTGTCCAGATCTGTCCATGCACTTTAAATTAGAGTTTTAAGATGCATTTGGGGAGTTTCTTCATGTCTCCTTGAGTGAAATTACTTGTTGATATACTCCTTCATATTAACTTTCAGTCCATGGAGTTGTTTTAGAAAAATGAGGAGTTTTGAGGAGTTATTGACTACCTATACCATACTTGTCATTGAATGTCCAGATATGTCCATGCACTTTAAATTAGAGTTTTAAGATGTATTATTCATGTCTCCTTGAGTGAAATTACTTGTTGATATATACTCCTTCATATTAACTTTCATTCCATGGAGTTGTTTTAGAAAAATGAGGAGTTTAGAGGAGTTATTGACTACCTATACCATACTTGTCACTGAATGTCCAGATCTGTCCATGCACTTTAAATTAGAGTTTTAGGATGTATTTGGGGAGTTTCTTCATGTCTCCTTGAGTGAAATTACTTTTTGATATATACTCATTCATATTAACTTTCAGTCCATGGAGTTGTTTTAGAAAAATGAGGAGTTTTGAGGAGTTATTGATTACCTATATCATACTGTCACTGAATGTTCAAATTTGAGATTGTTACTTATAGAGGTGGGTTTGAAACACCTATTATGAAAACTAGAGATTTGGGGATGATCTTAAGGATATATATATATATATATATATATATATGTAGTATCATACAGGAAAAGAAGACTATATGAACTTGCTATGAAGCAAGTCTTCCTCTAAGGAGTAGCCCGTACCTTGTAGGTGTTTGTGAATCTTTTGGGGGCGTAGGAAAGAAAGATGTTTTCCGATAAGATAGCCAAGATCATAAGATTGATGTTCTTCAGTAGGAATTTAGAGAGAGACTATCGTAAAAGGTTAGTATCCCTGACCTAAGATCAATTGAGTTTTTTATAGAACAAGTTCGGGTCTGGGATTGACAGCTTGTGGATGGGAAATAAATCAAAGAAACCTTAGACACTTAGGGTGAAACATGAAAATAGCAGAAATGGTGATGTCACATTTTGCCTGTCATGGGGATTTATACTCCGACTGTGCGAGGCGCGGTGACCCTCACCTGAGCAGGAGATGAGGTCGCTCAGGCTTGGGTAGCGGACACTAAGAGCATGGGTCTAGGATTTTAGTCTTTTTCACGTGTTTTCTTCAAGACATCTTGGTTTTTACACTTCGTTGAGATCCACGAGTTAAATAGACCATTCCGCTGACTTGTTGGTTTTTCTTTGAGAGCCTAGGTTGGGGGCTCTCCGTAGTTAGTTACGAGCTCATCTGGTTTTATTTAGCTCTTCTCCTTCAGGAGTTGAGTAACGAGAGAGGAAGTCAGGTCCGGCAGGCTTACCTCTTCTCTTTCTTGTCTCTAGTGGCGTAGTAGTCGTACTACCACTGCCTTTCCCTTGGACCACACTTCCACTGGGATTGGCGAGATAGACGAATCCCTTCGGGGGTTTCCTCACCACTGAAATTATTACCTTTCCACCAGGTTGGTGTCTTGGTGATGGGGTAGTGATCGATAGACATGTGACAGTTCACCAATTACCCAGTAAAGTTTCTCCATTAAACATTGATGACCGTTTAATTACCTTTCCACCATGATGGTATCCTGATGATGGGGTAATGGTTAGTAGACACTGAGGATTTAAATACCTTTCTGCCAGGTTTGTGACCTGGTGATGGGGTAGCGATTAGAAGATACTGATGATTCCCTTAATTACCTTTCCGCGAGGCTGTGACCTTGTGATGGGGTAAAAGACGTATGACTTTCCGCTATCTGCCTAGTGACGACTATTCTACTAAGAGACTAGTGACGATAGTACCGTTAGTAGAGACTAATGAGGGTTGGGTGTTGAGAGAGAGTTGTGAGTACATATCCTCTTGTACACCTTCGTGAGCGAGCAATCACACGTGTCGATCGAGGATCAATGGGAATTGAGAGAACAAGCTAGAAGGAGTGTTGGGAACTTAGTTAGGATGTAAGACACCATCGCATGCCTACGGAGGCACCCCAACCCTGAGGCGTACACCATACCTCAGAGTCATAGTGTGAGGTTCAATCTGGACTTTGAAGTCCTACCCGGATATCGAGGTCCTAACCGGACCAAGGCCACAGACTTACTTCTAGGATTGAGTTGTTGTTGGCTAGTTCCATTGATCGAGGGAGACTCGGTGTGGTAGTGAGCGAGAGTGTGTTCTTCTTGTTAGTTTCTGAAGGCAAGTAAATAGCTTAAAAAGAATCAATTAATCCACTTTTACTTGCTAGTTTCTCTTTTGTCCACTACAGTTACCTTACTATTTTTTAGTTGTTCTAGTCTTTTACTACTACTTTCCTTAGTAGAACTGTGTAGAATTTGTACTCGACAATTTTGTGACAGATACTTGCTTGTCCCCTTTCTACTTGTGGCAGGCAAGGGTCCGGCGACCGAGTAGCCGGCGTAGTTGGTGATGCAGTCGTTTCTTTTTGGAGGATATACTTCCAGAGCAGGTATACCTTTTGGAGTTAATTGTATAGTTGTATGTTGTGTTCTCCTCTGTAGCCTCATTTTGGGATATATTTATATATATATATATATTGAATGTTGTGGAACTTCAGCATGTTATATGAATGAAATGAAAATGAATGGATATTTTTGTTGTTCATTTCTGGTGTACTACTTACTTCCGCTTTTAGATTTCTTGTAGTTGCTTGTTTAACTTAAATAAATCTTGTGAATGTCATGTTTAAAAAGCGAAAAATTTCCCGTGGTTTTTCTAACAGCGGATTAACTATAAACTAGTTAATTAGGCGAATGACATGTTTGACAGGTAACCAAAGGTCCTCGGGAGGAGGTCCTGACAGTTTTTGGTATCTGAGCAAGGTTACCCTGATACACGCGTTCACATAATTTAATAGCTTGAGTTTCGAGTAACGAGAGTCTTATGACGTCTCGTGAAGCCGAATTGGAAAATATTTGACATTCATAAGATTTATGTAACCACAAGTCACCAGAACATTTCATTCATATAAGTATCCCAAGAGGAGAAATAGTACAACTGATTTATTCCTAAAGTGTGCTTAACTATGCTATGATCTGATACAGGGAGGATTAGTATGGCACCACGAGTAGCTCGTGATCAGCCAGGAGAGATTGCGCAGGTGTTAGCTGCACTCGTTGATCTGCGACAGAGACAGGATCAAATACTTGCCCAACAAACTGAGTTGGCAGAGCGACAGACTGGGATGGAGCTGAGGATGGAGGAGTTGTCTGACTCCTCATACCAATCATCCAGGGATGAGTCCGCTAGAGCCGAGCATCTATTCTCTGAGGAGATTCACCAGCATTCTGAGGTAGAAATTCCGAGGGAGTCAGGAGCCGACAGAGCTGAGGTAGGCCAAGGGCCTGTAGCAGGAGTAGAGGTCACAGGGTTTGTTCTTCATACTGCACCGAGACAACATGATGTCTTCACATCCTACCAGAGAGCTGGAGTACCCAAGTTCCAGGGCACGGCTATGTCTGACGAGGCTGAGCAGTGGCTCAGGACGGTGACGAAGGTGTTCAGGATGATTCAGGCACCACCAGAGTCGTGGTTACCTTTTGCTGAGTTCTCACTTACTGGGTTTGCAGAGCGCTGGCGGGAGGCTTCAGTGTCTGAGATGGGGCGTGTGCTGACTTGGACAGACTTTGAGACCCACTTCAGAGCCCACTTCTTCTCAGAGAAGTGGAGAGAGACACAGTGCAGGTTATTTGCAGAGCTGAAACCTACTTGAGAATTCTATGTCCTATCCTAGACAGGGCAGGATGACAGCGCGAGAGTACTTTGTGCACTAGACAGAGTTGTCACGCCACACATCTTCTGCAACTGCTTTTCCAGATGAGAATCTGGAGAAGTTTGTTCGTGGCATGAGGGAGGACGTTCAGGAGAAGTTGCTGGGCTGAGACTGACTACCATTGCTGAGGTGACTGACGCAGCAGAGCGGATTGAGGACGTCCGCGAGAGACGTTTTGGGAGTACTTTTAGACCGCCACCGGTACCACAGAGGTCGTCTGGACCTATTCAGCGGCAGTTCCGACCACAGCGGTCAGCACGACGCTTTCGTCCGACAGGGGCGGCTTCTTATGGCAGTGTTCGCTCGACCCCTATGACTACTTTGGGAGGAGTACTGGCCAATAGAGGTTTTGAGGCAGCACAACCATCAGGGTCGCAGAGGTTTGGAGCACAGAGCATGAGACCCACAGAGAGGGTCGGTCCATCTTCTACGCCGAGCAGGGCGATCAGGTGCTACCAGTGCCAGCAGGTGGGACATGTCAGGTCTCAGTGCCTACAGCTACAGACTCCACCAACTCGACCTCCACCACGTTCGAGAGCTACCGAGAGGAGTTTCCGGTACATAGGTCAGCAGAGACCAGCTCAGAGCGCAGCAGGATCCAGTGCCAGACCTATGTGACAGGGACAGATTCATGCAGTTACAGATGAGCAGGCACTGTCTGCGGCCACGATCGTGAAAGATATGGTTTCATTTTCAAGCCATCCTTTTCATGTATTGTTTAATTCTGGTGCTACCCATTCGTTTCTTGCTGTGAGGCTTCTAGCCACATTGGGTAGAGTTACGGAGGACGTAGATCCTCCATTTTACATCCGAGGGCCAGGCGGACAGTTGTTCGTGATTTCAGAGGTAGTTAGAGGGCTACCAGTGTCCATAGGCGGTCACGAGATGACTGCAGACTGCCTTCTACTACAGCTTGTTGAGTTTGACATGAGCTTAGGCATGGATTGGTTGTCTACACATCACGGCTTAGTCGACTGTTACAAGAAGACTGTTGTCTTCAGGATCCCTGGCTTGACAGAGTTCACTTTTGAGGGGACATTGCAGGACTCCAGGATGGAGTACATTTCAGTTCTAAGAGAACAACGATTGGTTGATCAGGGATGAGACACTTTTCTGGCCTTTGTTCAGGAGGTTACAGATAGAGAGTCGATGGCTCAAGACATTAGAGTTGTGTCAGAGTATCCTGGTGTGTTTTCTGAGGAGTTACCAGGACTACCTCCAGTTAGAGAGATTGAGTTTGAGATCTAGCTACTTCCTGATACGCAGCCGATCTCCATGGCTCCGTATCGCATGGCGCCTGCAGAGCTGAGAGAGCTGAAGTTGCAGCTACAGGAGTTGCTTGATTTAGGCTTTGTGAGGCCGAGCACTTCACCATGGGGCACTCCTGTACTCTTTGTTCGGAAGAAGGATGGAACCATCCGGTTATGCATTGACTACAGGCAGCTGAACAAAAGGATGGTGAAGAACCGTTATCCTCTGCCACACATTGATGATCTATTTGACCAGCTACAGGGATCTTCGGTGTTCTCGAAGATCGACCTCCGCTCGGGTTACCATCAGTTGAGGATTCGAGAGACAGACATCCCGAAGACAGCCTTTCGGACACAGTATGGCCACTACGAGTTTGTAGTGATGCCATTTGGACTGACGAATGCCCCCGCAACATTTATGGACATGATGAACAGTGTATTCCGTCCTTACTTGGACAAGTTTGTTGTGGTGTTCATTGGACGTGCTGGTTTACTCAAAGAATGAATGGGACCATGAGAACGATTGGAGAGCAGTGCTTGGTACCTTGAGAGAGCATAGACTATATGCCAAGTTGAATAAATGTGAGTTTTGGATACCTCGGGTCTCATTCTTGGGACGCATCATCTCAGGAGCAGGTGTTGCAGTGGACCCTGCGAAGATAGATGCTGTGATGTCTTGGGAGCAGCCCAAGACAGTGACACAGATCCGTAGTTTTCTTGGGTTGGCAGGTTATTACAGACGTTTTGTCAGCAATTTTTCACGGATCGTACTACCCTTGATGCGTTTGACGCAGAAGAGAGTACCTTTTGTTTGGGATAGTTCGTGTGAGTAGGCCTTCAGGACACTGAAGGAGAGACTTACTACATCTCCGATTCTTGCTCTACCGTCAGGAACACAGGACTACGCGGTTTACACAGACACGTCAGGTGATGGTTTGGGAGCAGTGCTGATGCAGAGGGGGCATGTGATTGTCTAAGCTTCGAGATAGTTGAGACCGCATGAGCGGAATCGCCCCACACATGATCTTGAGTTGGCGGCAGTGGTCTTCACTTTGAAGACCTGGCGTCACTGCTTGTACGGGGTTAACTTTGAGCTCTTCACAGACCACAAGAGTCTGAAGTACATATTTGATCAGAAGGAGCTGAACATGAGACAGCACAGATGATTAGAGCTGCTGAAGGACTACGATTGCACGATCTCTTACCATCCCGGTAAGGGAAACGTGGTTGCAGACGCCCTCAGTAGGAGAGCGCACACGAAGGGTACGATGAATTTGTTATACACTTGAGACTTACTTGCAGCACTGACGGATTGGCATCCGTAGGATAGTGCGTCTTATCCCATTTCCGTACCTCCGAGGTACAGCAGTCTTTCTGACCGTATAGTGGCATGTCAGCAGACAGACCCGTGGATTTGCGACAGATACATGCGATCAGTGAAGGATGAGTTTGATGACTTTGTTATCTCAGAGTCGATTCTGTGGAAGGCAGGTCGGGTAGTGGTTCTTGACGATGAGCAGCTACGAAGAGACATACTTGACGAGGCGTATTGTTCGCATCTTTCCATTCATCCTGGCAGTACGAAGATGTACCACGATCTTCGCAGACATTTCTGGTGGGAGGGGATGAAGAGGGACATAGCTGGGTATGTCAGCAGGTGTTTGACTTGCCAGATGGTGAAGGCGGAGCACAGACGACCACCTGGTTTAGTGCAGCCTCTCCCCATTCCTGAGGAGAGCATTTGATGGACTTTGTTACAGGATTGCCAAGGACACCGGGAGGCCCGATTCCATTTGGGTCATTGTTGATAGGTTGATGAAGTCAACCCATTTTATACCTGTTAGCATGACTTATACACCTTCTCAGTTGGCCAGATTGTACATACAACACATTGTGAGGTTACATGGCATACCCCGAGAGGTAGTGTCTGATAGAGACTCGAGGTTCACTTCCCATTACTGGCAACAATTCATGTTAGCATTACAGATCGAGCTGAAGATGAGTTCAGTGTATCACCCTCAGTCGGACGGACAGAGTGAGCGTATGATACAGACCTTGGAGGATCTTTTACGCGCCTATTCTCTAGAGTGGAAGGGATCCTGGAAGGATCATTTACCTCTTGTTGAGTTCACTTACAACAACAACCATCATTCTAGCATCGGCATGGTGCCATTCGAGGCTCTTTACGGGCGGAGATGCCTTACGCCAATCAGTTGGCGTGAGGTAGACGATCATGGGTTGTATACCGTGGATCTCTTGGAGGAGACTGCGAGGGTTGTTGACTTGGTGAGGAGGAAGCTCTTGACAGCACAGATTTGCTATAAGTGCTACGCAGATCGACGTCGCCGACACTTGGAGTTTCAGGTTGGAGACTTTGTGTTTCTACGTGTATCACCCATGAAGGGGATGCAACGAGTTTGGAGTTCGTGGCAAGCTGGCGCCACGCTTTGTTGGCCCATTCGAGATACTTTCACGTGTTGGGAAAGTTGCATACAGACTGTCACTTCCCCCACGTTTGGCAGCTATACACAACGTATTCCATGTGTCGAACTTGAGGAAATACGTGCACGATCCTCGGCACGTCATCAGCTATGAGAGCCTTAACATAGAGCCAGAGTTGACATACGAGGAGGAGCCAGTGCAAATACTTGATTTTGTGGTCAGGAGGCTTCGGAACAAGGAGATTCCCTTGGTCAAGATCCTATGGCACCGACAGGGTGTTGAGGAGGTAACATGGGAGACCGAAGCAACGATGCGCGAGAAATACCCGCGACTCTTCTCAGGTACTTTCTCAGTTTAGTTTATCAGTTCTCTGTTTGGCAAACCATTTCACATTCCGGGTAAAAACCTTCTTTGAAGTTTTTATGGGTTAAAAACCTTTTGAGGTTTTTACGGCAGACCGACAAACCCGACTTAGAAGCAGAGTCTCGAGGAAGAGACTCTCTTTGAGGTTTTTATGATTATAACAACCCTAAGTTTTAATGACCAATTGAGTCCAAGATGAGGAATTATTAGGGAGCTTGATTGGGCTTTGAAAGTTTAGAAGTTAATTGTGACTAAGTATGGGAAATTGAGATGCCATTGGGGATTTGTAGCTAAGATGTGATTAAGTGGCTAAGTATGATTAGTGTAGGATTACTATTCATAGGTGGGCCTTAGGTGTAAATAAGAGGAGTTGGTGGGGTTTATGATGCAAAATTCCCAAGGATATAAGCACCGTTGGTGCCACCCCTAACCCCCATTTACCATCTTCTTCATCTTCTTCTTCCCTTAGCCATGGCCAACCATCCATCTCCCTCCACCTTCTCTCTTTGATCCCCTTCCCCTTTCTCACCCAAATTTGAGTTTCAATAGCTCAAAACAAAGCTGGTAAGGAGAGGATCTTGGATCTTACATTGCATGTAAGATCAAGAGCCAAAGAAGAAGAGGAATCCTAGCTTGAAGCTCAAGGTGTGGACAGCCCAACCTTGTTCTTGGGAAGTTCTTCTTCAAGCTTTTGAAGCATGATTTTAGGTACAAATTTAACCTTCCTCTTGATTCCATTTGTAGATTTTTTACCACTTATATTCCAGATATAAGATCAAGTGTTTGTTTTGGGGATTTTGGTTGTAAAAATTTGGGAGAATGGGACTTAGAGTGGACGGTTTTACATGGTGTCCAGATCTGGTTGTCTTCTTTTTAATCCAAGTCAGACATGTATTTCTTGATCTTTCTTGAGTTCTCTTGGGTAGAATTACATGTTGATTAATACTCCATTAAGTTAACCTTAAATCCATGAATTTAGATACGAAATTTCATGTGTTTATAATATCTTAAAGAGAACATATATGGATGGCCATACTGAAATTCTCAGATTTTGTTGTTGAATGTTGGTTAATAAATTACAAGGTTTAGGGATCTTCTTTGAGTTCACTTGAGTAGATTGCTTACTAATTATGACCCCACTAAATTGGCCTATAATTCTTGACTTTTAATTTGGAAATTTAGGTGATTTAAAAATGATTTGGATGTTGTAATATACAAGTATCTGCATGTGTCCAGATCTGTCCATGAACTTTAAATTAGAGTATTAAGATACATTAGGGGAGTTTCTTCATGTCTCCTTGAGTGAAATTACTTGTTGATATATACTCCTTCATACTAACTTTCAGTCCATGGAGTTGTTTTAGAAAAATGAGGAGTTTTGAGGAGTTATTGACTACGAATACCATACTTGTCACTGAATGTCCAGATTTGTCCATGCACTTTAAATTAGAGTTTTAAGATACATTTGGAGAGTTTCTTCATGTCTCCTCGAGTCAAATTACTTGTTGATATATACTCCTTCATATTAACTTTCAGTCCATGGAGTTGTTTTAGAAAAATGAGGAGTTTAGAGGAGTTATTGACTACGAATACCATACTTTTCACTGAATGTCCAGATCTGTCCATGCACTTTAAATTAGAGTTTTAGGATGTATTTGGGGAGTTTCTTCATGTCTCCTATAGTGAAATTACTTGTTGATATATACTCCTTCATATTAACTTTCTGTCCATGGAGTTATTTTAGAAAAATAAGGAGTTTTGAGGAGTTATTGACTACCTATACCATACTGTCACTGAATGTTCAGATTTGAGATTGTTACTTATAGAGGTGGGTTTGAAACACCTATTATGAAAATTAGAGATTTGGGGATGATCTTAAGGATACATATATATATGTAGTACCATACAGGAAAATAAGACTATATGAACTTGCTATGAAGCAAGTCTTCCTCTAAGGAGTAGCCTGGACCTTGTAGGTGTTTGTGAATCTTTTGGGGGCGTAGGAAAGAAAGATGTTTTCCGATAAGATTGCCAAGATCATAAGATTGATGTTCTTCAGTAGGAATTTAGAGAGAGACTATCGTAAAAGGTCAGTATCCCTGACCTAAGATCTATTGAGTTTTTTATAGAACAAGTTCGGGTCTGGGATTGACAGCTTGTGGATGGGAAATAAATCAAAGAAACCTTAGACACTTAGGGTGAAACATGAAAATAACAGAAATGGTGATGTCACATTTGACCAGTCATGGGGATTAATACTCCGACTGTGCGAGAGCACGGTGACCCTCACCTGAGCAGGAGATGAGGTCGCTCAGGCTTGGGTAGCGGACACTGAGAGCATGAGTCTATGATCCCAGTCTTTTTCACGTGTTTTCTTCGAGCCGGCTCGGTTTTTACGCTTCGTTGGGATCCACAAGTTGTCTAGACCATTCCGCTGACTCGTTGGTTTTTCTTTGAGAGCCTAGGTTGGGGGCTCTCCGCAGTTAGTTACGAGCTCGTCTGGTTTTACTTGGCTCTTCTCCTTCGGGAGTTGAGTAACGAGAGAGGAAGTCGGGTCCGGTAGGCTTACCTCTTCTCTTTCCTGCCTCTAGTGGTGTAGTAGTCGTACTACCACTGCCTTTCCCTTGGACCACACTTCCACTGGGATTGGCGAGACAGACGAATCCCTTCGGGGGTTTCCTCACCGCTGAAATTATTACCTTTCTGCCAGGCTGGTGTCTTGGTGATGGGGTAGTGATCGATAGACATGTGACAGTTCGCCAATTACCCAGTAAAGTTTCTCCATTAAACATTGATGACCCATTTATATACCTTTCTGCCAGGCTGGTGTCCTGGTGATGGGGTAATGGTTAGTAGACACTGAGGATTTAAATACCTTTCCGTCAGGTTTGTGACCTGGTGATGGGGTAGTGATTAGAAGATACTGATGATTCCCTTAATTACCTTTCCGCGAGGCTGTGACCTTGTGATGGGGTAAAAGACGTATGACTTTCCGCTATCTGCCTAGTGATGACTCTTCCACTAAGAGACTAGTGACGATAGTACCGTTAGTAGCGAGACTAACGAGGGTTGGGTGTTGAGAGAGAGAGATGTGAGTACATATCCTCTTTTACACCTTCGTGAGCGAGCAATCACACGTGTCGATCGGGGATCAAAGGGAATTGAGAGAACAAGCTAGAAGGAGTGTTGGGAACTTAGTTAGGATGCAAGACACCATCGCATGCCTACGGAGGCACCCCAACCCTGAGGCGTACACCATACCTCAGAGTCATAGTGTGAGGTTCAATCTGGACTTTGAAGTCCTACCCGGATATCGAGGTCCTAACCGGACCAAGGCCACAGACTTACTTCTAGGCTTGAGTTGTTGTTGGCTAGTTCCATTGATCGAGGGAGACCCGGCGTGGTAGTGAGAGAGAGTGTGTTCTTCTTGTTAATTTCCGAAGGCAAGTAAATAGCTTAAAAAGAATCAATTAATCCACTTTTACTTGCTAGTTTCTCTTTTGTCCAATACAGTTACCTTACCGTTTTTTTAGTTGTTCTAGTCTTTTACTACTACTTTCCTTAGTAGAACTGTGTAGAATTTGTACTCGACAATTTTGTGACCGATACATGCTTGTCCCCTTTCTACTTGTGGCAGGCAAGGGTCCGGCGATCGAGTAGCCGGCGTAGTTGGTGCTGCAGTCGTTTCTTTTTGGAGGATATACTTCCAGAGCAGGTATACCTTTTGGAGTTCATTGTATAGTTGTATGTTGTGTTCTCCTATGTAGACTCATTTTGGGATATATATATATATATATATATGTATATATGTATGTATGTATGTATGTATGTATGTATGTATGTATGTATGTATGTATGTATGTATGTATGTATGTATGTATGTATGTATGTATGTATGTATGTATATTGAATGTTGTGCAACTTCAGCATGTTATATGAATGAAATGAAAATGAATGGATATTTTTGTTGTTCAGTTCTGGTGTACTACTTACTTCCGCTTTTAGATTTCTTGTGGTTGCTTGTTTAACTTAAATAAATCTTATGAATGTCATGTTTAAAAAGCGAAAAATTTTCCCTTATTTTTCTAATAACAGATTAACTCTAAGCTAGTTAAGTAGGTAAATGACATGTTTGACGGGTAACCTAAGGTCCTCGGGAGGAGGTCGTGACACCTAATAAGTCTGGGTTTAGCTTCCTTCTTTTCAAACAGATATTTTAATGATGAGTGGTATGTGTAGAATACAACATATGTTCCTAATAGATATGATCTAAATTTTTCCAAGGAAAAGACAACATCCAGCAACTCTTTCTCAGTAACAGTATAATTCCTTTGAGCATCATCCAAAGTTTTGCTTTTATAATGGATAGCATATGGTTTGTCATTCTTTCTTTGTCCAAGAACCGTCCTGATGGCAAAATCAGATGCATCGCACATTACTTCAAAGTCCAATGTCCAATCGGGGGGTTGTAATACAGGTGCTTTTGTAATCATTTGCTTCAAAGTGTGAAGGATTACAAGGCTTCATCAGTCATTTGAAATTCTTTATCTTTCTCTAACAACATGGTAAGTGGTCTGGCTATTTTTGAAAAATCTTTAATAAATAGTCTATAAAATCCTACATGTCCCAAGAAGGACCGGACACCTTTAATAGATGTCGGGGGACTCAGATGTGTAATGGTCTCAACTTTGGAAGGGTCCACCTCCGTTCCTCTTTTTGATAATATGTGCTCCAAAACCATCCCTTGTCGAACCATAAAATGTGACTTCTCCCAAGATAATATCAAATTAACCTCGATGCATTTTTGGAGTACTCTATCTAAAAATCGCAAAGTTTCCTCAAATGAATCTACAAATATTGAGAAGTCATCCATACAAATTTCCATAAAATCACCTACTATATCTGCAAAAATCGCCATCATACATCTTTGAAATGTTGCTGGAGCATCGCATAATCCGAATGGTATTCGTCTAAAGGCATATGTTCCAAAAGGTAGGTGAATGTTATTTTTTCTTGATCTTCGGGGGCAATGGCAACTTGATTATAACCAGAATATCCATCGAGAAAATAGAAAAATTATTTCTTTGCTAACCTTTCTACAACTTGATCAATAAAGGGTAATGAAAAGTGATCTTTTCTTGTTGCCTTATTTAGTTACCTATAGTCAACACAAACTCTCCATGTTGTTGCTACACAAGTTGGTATATCCTCTCCTTTTTCATTGGTTATAATAGTCAATCCTGCCTTCTTTGGTACCACTTGTAATGGGCTGACCCACTGACTATCAGATATAGGATAGATTATACCCGCACCCAACCACTTACAGATCTCATTCTTAACCACTTCTCAAAGATTGGGATTTAAACATGTTTGCATTTTACAAGAGGTTTTTGCATTATGTTCCAAATAAATATGGTGGGTGTAAAATGTAGGGCTAATTCCTTTTAAACCAGAGATAGTCCATCCAATAGCCCGAGAGTCTCTTTTTAATACTTCCATCAATTTCTCTTCCTGAGATGGTTCTAATTGAGCATTTATTATTACCGGATGAGTTTGAGCATCATCTAAGAAGACATATTTCAGATATTGTGGAGGCAGTTTCAGTTCAACTAGGGGGGTAGGTTGGGTCTGAGAGGTGGGTTCAGAAGTAGAAATATATGATACTGTAGGTTGTACAAATGAGTGAGACTGTATGTGCTCCTCAGGTGGGCAGAGTGTCTCAATGGGCAGTTATAGCATTGGCATTCTTAAATAGAGCTCATTGCTCAGTGTGTCCCATACTTTGTCCATTTCTAATATTCCTTTTCTAGAGAGGGAGCACAAAGGTTCTTTTAATGTTGTATCTAAGAAGTATGTGGTATTCATGTGGGTGAGGTCCATGTAGGTAGTATTGGATATAGTCAAACAAGCCTCCAGTGGGTCCTTTGTCAATTGGGTTGGTACACAATCTTCTTGTATTTCAACCGTAGCACAATCTCTAATCCACCCACAATCTTCAGTGTCCATGTCAGTCACAATGGGAATGACAAGATCAATGGGGATGACTTTGTCATTTACCTTGAAATCAAATTTTCTATCTCCATAATCGAAATGTGCCTTGGCGGTAGCTAAGAATGGTCTTCCGAGTATGATGGGAGCCTGTTACAAGGTTGGGGTTAAGTCCATATCCATTACCACAAAATCAACAGAAAATTATCTTCCTTGGATTGTAACTAGAACATCCTCCAATAATCCTCTTGGTTGTTTCACCGAACGATCAACCATTTGTAATATCATAGAGACGAGTTTTATTTATCCAAGGTCATACTGCTCAAGAATAGATATGGGGAGAAGGTTTATAGATGCACCATTATCCAATAGGGTACGCTCAAATGTTAATCTCCAATAGTGCATCATACTAATGGTGCTTCTGGGTCTCTCTTCTTTTCTGGTAGAAGTGATGAGATCATATTCTTGGTGGCTCTTGGCAAAATATGTTTCTCTATCTCAGGTTGGTCTGATTTATTTTTCCCTTTGGATTTTCTCTTTGGTTTGCATTTATCTTAAGAATCGAGAGAAAGCAGGGACTTTCTCTAATGCTTTAAGAAGCGGAATTTCAATCGCAATGTCAGAGAATAGATTTTCTAATTCAAGATCTATGGTAGGTAATTTTGTAGTTTTTCTTTGAAGTGTTGCGGGAAATGGGACAATCGTGGATGGAATAGAATGTGTTGGGACAGAAGGGTCGGTCAAATCATGTATTATGGGAGTCTCATCATCATCTATTTCAACTTTTTTGTCTTTATCATTCATCTGCGGTATAGGATTAGAAGTGGACTTTCCATTTCGTAAAGTAACTGATTTGCAAATTGATTGGTCTTGCTTGAGCTAGGAGTCTTGAATTGTACTTGACCTCGTGATGGTTGTGTAGTAAATCTGGGTGGGGTCATATGTGTACTTTGTGGTTGGGTAGAAAGGCCCATTGGAGTGTTTTGAAATCCTAATGAATTGGTACGAGATCTGTTGGGGTTTGGTAGGGGTTGAGGTGATAGTGCCGGTATATAAGATCTTATTTCAACAAATTATCTTGATGTCTCCATGCTTTGTCTTTCTTGAACTTCTTTTATTTCTTATATGGCAGCCATCAATGCACCTAAGTCAGCAGATGCAGTATGTTGGCTATTGTGATGAGTGGCAGGTTGTTGTGATGGAGTCGATGTGAAGGGAGTATGCAGTATGTGGTTTCCAGTGTTGTGTCCTTGGGCTGGTTGATATGAGTTCTGATTTCTCCAACCAAAATTAGGTTGATTTTTCCATCCAGGATTGTATGTAGGAGAGTATGGATTTTCCTTATTCTTTTGAACCTAATTCACTTATTCTGGGTATATGGTCGATTCTTGTGACGGGGCTGAAAGTGAGCTAAAGTTGGAAGAATCGGGGGTGGTCACCCCACAGATGTTCGTCTGGGTTTGGACTAGGTTCTCTATGGTCTTAGTCATCAACTCTACTTGCTTTGAGAGTATTTCCATTTTATCCAACCTTTGTGCTATGAGTTGCAGATCCACAGATGATTCAGAGTTTTGAAGTTGCATATTCAAGTGCCCCGACTGGTCTCCTATTTCTATTGTATTGGTCGATTGAGAAATTATTTACAGAATTTTCAGCCATATTTTCATATAGTGACCACAAGAAGTCTTCATCTTGACTTAGGTCGTTGCCGCCGCAAGATCCATCGACAACTCGTTTAAACGAGGCATCTAGTCCTTCATAGAATATTTGCACCAGTTTCCATTTTTCAATCCCATGGTGGGGGCATTTTCTTTGCAGCTCCTTAAATCTCTCCCATGCTTCGTGTATAGGTTTGTTATTTCTTTGTGTAAAGGAAGAGATGGCTTGTCTTAGGGTATTTGTTTTTCCAATGTGAAAGTATTTCTTTAAGAATGCTTCTCTAAGGGTGTCCCAAGTCACGATGGGTGTGCCATAATTTCGAAGCCAATGGCCTGCTTTATCCTTTAGAGAAAAGGGAAATGCTTTCATATAGATATATTCTTGTTCCACATCAGCAATGTTCACGGTATCACAAACAATGAGAAAGTCTTGGATGTGTTGAAATGGGTCTTCAGATTCATTTTTGTTGAACTTTGTAGAAGCGAGATGGTTGCTGGTTTAAGTTAGAAGTTGCCTACTTCTAGTGGTATTTGGAGCCATGGGACCAAATTTTCGGTAGCAGGATTATAGTGGTCTCGGATTGGGACAAGACGCGGTTGCTGGATCACTAGACGAAGTTGAGCAAGTTCTCGCAAGACAACATCCATGGGGTTGGGATTTTGGTTTTCGACCATGGTAGATAGGTTTGAATTAGATTGAGAAGAACGAAGATGGTAGAAAGGGCCGTATATGAGTGGATCTAAAAGAACATTGCCTAATGATCTCCTACCGTGCTTGCAAGAACAAAATAACCGATTTTTTTAATTTTTTCAATGCAACACCCAGATGTGTAGAGGACCTATGAATGTCTAAAAAAAAGATACGCTGACAGTCCTTAATGCAACCCCCCCTTTTTTTGCTATATGAAAGATCTTTGTGGTTGTGCACCTGCAAAGAACAAAAATCAAGTAAGTGACAAGTCAAAATAGAGTAAAGCAAACAAGGTAACAATGCAAAATGTTGCCACGTCCCCGGCAACAGTGCCAAAATGATGAAACGATTTTTCAACGGTTAAATTGGTATTTTTACCAAGTAATTGTGAAACACATCGAAAAATCACTATCAAACAATTAAATTTATAGTAACGAACTAGCCTTTGTTAATTTTTGAATGGGATATGGGGCAAGTCTGAGTGTCGAACTCAGGGACTCGATGAAATTATCGCATCCAAATTACTTTTTTTAGCTTAGTATGCTTATTTATGATTGCTCTTACAAAGATTTATTTTCAAAATACACGCGACTGAAACTTTGTAAGGGTATTCAAAATGAGGGACTTGTAATTATCTTCAAATATATGATGCTAGTTTAGGTGTGTGAAATGATGTGATAGATGAATGCAAGAGTAGATTTGCGAATCAATGAGTGGTTAAAACACAAAATTGATGAAATTGCAACTGAATTTAAAGTTCAATATAGTTATAACAAAAGCATAATCCAAGATCAATAACAAAGATAGTGTAATGATTTGCACTGAATCTTTTATTTGTGAGCTACTTGTGTATAAGACTCGCAACAAATTGGCTAGCATGAGCAGCTACACGTAGTCACCGGAGTATCGTTGTAACGTCTCGAGCTTAGGTCCCCGGTCCATTATCGAGGAAAACTGGCCTTGACAACTTGTTGGGTACGACCCAAATGAATTCGTTGGCAACCACCCAAAATGCTTAAGCCCAAGTTGTCAAGTAGTAATCCCGCCACTTAAAAACCACACCAACACTTCGTGAGTTTTAGATGTGGCACTATGTTTGGGGGTATGGGTGTTACAACCTCCCCCATTTATATTTGCATCGTCCTTGTTACGACATAGTCCATCACTTATCCCAGTGACAGTGGCGGCTGCACGCTTCGGGTAGCCATTTCCTCCTATCTCTTTGTAGGGGTGGCTCCACCTCTCGGGTAGCCCTTTCTACTATCAGAGGAAAATTGGCTCTGATACCACTTGTAACGACCCAGACTTAGGTCTCCGGTCCGTTATCGAGGAAAACTAGCCCTGACAACTTGTTGGGTATGACTCAAATGGATCCGTTGACACTACCCAAAATGCTTAAACCCAAGTTATCAAGTAGTAATCCCGTCACTTATAAACCACACCAACACTTCGTGAGTTTTAGATGTGGCACTATTTTTGGGGGTATGGGTGTTGCGTTGTAAGTGGTGGGTGTGGTTTATAAGTGGTGGGGTTACGTTGTAACACCCATACTCTCAAAAATGGTGCCACATCTAAAACTCGCGAAGTATGGATGTGGTTTATAAGTGATGGAGATTACTAATTAATAACTTGGGTTTAAACATTTTGGGTGGTTACCAACGGGTCCATTTGGGCTCGTACTCAACAAGTTGTCAGGGACAGTTTTCCTCGATAACGGATCGGGGATCTAAGCCCGGGACGTTATAAATGGTATCAGAGCGGGTTTCCTCTGATAGTGGAAAGGGCTACCCGAGAGGTATAGCCACCCCTACAAAGAGATAGGAGGAAATGGCTACCCGGAGCGTGCAGCCACCATTGTCACTAGGAATAAGTGATGGGCCATATCGCAACGAGGACGTTGCGAATATAACTGGGGGAGGTTGTAACACCCATACCCCCAAAAATTGTGCCACATCTAAAACTCACGAAGTGTGGATATGGTTTATAAGTGGTAGAGATTACTACTTGATAACTTGAGCTTAAGCATTTTGGGTAGTTGTGAACAGGTCCATTTGGACCGGTACTCAACAAGTTGTCATGGTCAGTTTTCCTCAATAACGGATCAGAAATCTAATCTCAGGACGTTACAATCGCCTTCAGCAAGGTAATGAAGATCAGTTGTTAGTTCCACAGTGTAGGACTGTTGTTGAACGACCTTGATAACTCTGGTAATGGAAGCAAATGTTCTCAAGGGGTGACGTTTCCTTCGTGTTATGCCTTACCTGTAAAAGAGATACTAGATCAAGTGCAACACATGTTAAAATTCAAATAGAATGCAAGATAAAATGCAACCAGGATGAAGAAGACAGAGAATGATGAAGTCAGGAGAGTTGTTTTCTCCTCAACGACGGGATGCGCTTGCTTTTGTCACCGGGGAAATCCCGAGGTAATGGATGGTGTGTATGTTGGCAGATGAGCAGACGGTTGAGAGGTGACATGTTCTAGCTCAACGGTGGAGGTGGTGGGATATTTGTTGTGTAAGGCCGAAGGGAGACTTGCTACTGCCTTGGTGAGGGCGGTGGATGAAGGTGTGAATATGGTTGGTCTACTCCCACAGATCCCACTCTCTATGCCCAGCCATGGGGACTTTGGGTCTTATTTACAGTACATCATTGAAGTTTCTCGAGTTGGTGGTATGCCGGTGAGAATTACCGTCAAACGAGGAAGACGAAGAGACGCTCGGGTATATGAGGCATGATCAGATGTGCCATAGAAAAATCTAGAAGATGGTCAGCATCAAGATTTCTTGCAGGCATGGAGAATGAACGGAGTTAGGAGATAAGTCGATCATCGTTGGATGCGTTCAGCCGAACTGAGTGTAGATAAAGGCAACACAAGAAAGTGTAAGGGGCGTATTACATTATTTTTTTTTGATGCTTCGTTCGAGGTAGCCGTGATTTGGCGACGCTCAAAGTTGGATGCTTTAATTGCTTTCACGTCATCACAAGAATCAACGGGTTATAATATATCTTGAATGGATTTGTCACGTGGTGGGAAAGATGGTGGGGCTGTCCTTATGTTCTTGAAGGGCTGGGGGTGTTGTCGTGTAGTTAGTGCCCAAAGTATTGAATAATATATCCATTTTAAAATGTTGTTTTAGGCATTTAATAGTGGAAGAGATGGCTTGCGAGGACAATAAATATGTGGTTTATTTAAATATTGTAACGGAACGGGTCGCGTCGACCATCGGCGGAAGCAAGCGACAGTTGATCGCACGACCGAACCGTTACCAAAAAAAATGATATAAATGGCATACAATGAGCATAGATAAATATCATTCCATAAAATGTCTACTCAAACTAGAGTTCCATTATTACAACTCTAAACTGGGAAAAACTATTCTAGAAATTGAAAAAGATGACAACTAGATAGTTCCTGTGGGCATATAGATATCCACTAGATCTTCACCGGCTAATTTGTACCACGTCAGAGATCTCAATGAGCCCGTAGCACGATCCAGAAAATGCAATCAACCTTGCTCTTCACCTGAAATTAACAAACATAAATTGCATGAGCCTAATGCCCAGTATGCATCGGGGTCCATGCATGGGTATTCTAACGGTCCTTGGTCCGTTAAAAAAAAATTATATACTTGGATTTTCATGCATACACATCATTTCGTGCCTAGATAATTCCCATGCATGTCTAAATTCGATCCCTATCATATTTAGTTCGGCTTCTTCCATAAACATGGGTATACATGTAAAGTAGGTAAGTTTGCATAGGTAGGCATGACAGATATTTATTTCTACTTGTGGCCATAATTCATAAAATACTCGGCAATTTACATACTTATAAAACATATAACTATTTTACATATTAGCCCCCATGACTTTGATGGTTTAACTTTCTTAAACCAATTTTAATATAACATGTAATGGTTCATTATCTTATTAAACCATTCCTTACATTTTTCATGATGGTTTTTCCTTATAAACCATTTTCTTGCACAACATTCATTTACGTATCTTTTATACGTTTTTAACCGCTGGCACTTGCGGTCCATGGCATGACATGACAGTGTAGCTACAACTGTAGAGGACTTAGCTTTTGCCTCTATGGTTCCTTGCAACCATACGCCCCTTGCGGCGTTGCCCCTTGCGGCAAATACGACCCCTTGCGGTCGACCATGTGACTCCTTATGAGTCTGTGCCTTAAACCTTGTTTACAGTTATCAAATTCTTTCTTTTTGTCATGAGAATTTGCAATGTATAACTGCATTTTGATAGCACATTCCGTTTACAAAAAAAATTGTATGCTACTTCTTTCAAATAATTATCACTATGGATGCAAAATTGAACTTACACGATATATAACAATAACTCAAAGTGTTCTATGCCAACTTCATAGGAATTAATATACGAGGAGTCTGTTGACAATTCCTTCATTTTTTTCGCTCATAAAAGGTATATTCAATCTTAGTGTCATATGTAATTCATATCTATATACAACTAGAGAAGGACTAAATCATACAGGCCTTCTCCTTCATATGTCGTTATATACTTCTGATTGGTACTTTACATATCTTACGTGCACTCAAAATTAATTCTTTATCTCCAAAAATAAAACTAATATGAATTACGGGTATGATGGTTACAAGACAGAGAAGTTATCCTTTTTCCCTCTAATTTTTCTGTAGATGTGTGTAAACAAGTTTGGCTTTTCTACCTCCTTTATTTCCTGAGTTAATCCATCATTTATTACCGCTAACATAATTTGATTAATGATTCCAAATTGAAAGTTTTGTTTTCTCAAAGTTTAAATATTCAGAGAAACGATCTCTTTCTCTTCTTTTTGAATTACCGCTAATTTCAGATCTAAAGTCAACGATTCACGGAATGAATAAGTTAAGAGAAGAATGTTATTTATAGAGTGTTGGGCCTGAATTCGCATATTCATGCGATGTAAATTATTATCAACAAAGATAAAGGAGAAGAAAAGGCAATAATGGACCGTAACTCCATAATAATGGAATCCAATAAGTCACTTACATTAGAAATTACGTTGGCACAAATTAATGATTTCATATTAAATTATGAACTTTCCTATTACTAAATGAGCCAAGAAGATATAATCATCCATCAATTTATGTGGTGCAGTTTATATTACCTTGCGAATGCGATAATACATATCTAATGGATTTATTCTAGACTAGATTTTGAGTACGTGCGTATTAACCTAAAGATCCAATGTATATTTATAGGTTTGTTCGTCATTGGATCTGTGAAAGTATATGTTAACCCAAGGAGTCGAGGGATTGAATTCAATACCTTGTTCCGTATACAAATGTTACTCATACGTGTACTCCTATGATGGCGTATACCTTTATAGATCATATTTTGAATTTGAACTTTGTTTATACGAAATCCTATATCGACACATATGAGAGATCTATTTTAATGTATTCAATAATTATACGAAAATCTAGACCGGTACATACGTTTAGAAATCGAAATCCTAAAACCGATACATACCTCGAATCCAACGCTTAACTCTACTCGTCGAGATCCTCGAGCCTTCTTTTCGGTCACGGATCCGGGTTCTCCTCCTCGGATTCGACGCCGCCTTCTCCTACGATGAAGAGGGACGTCGGTGAGATATCCCCTTTCTCTCCAACTCTCTCTCTCTCTCTCTCTCTCAAAAAGGCAATGACGTGAGGCATGGGGACCCTTGTGGTTTTATTGTTGAGAAAGAGAGGATTTAATGGATTAATTAAATCCATTTAATCCAAGATAATATGTTTGAATTTTTTTTTTGTTTGAAGAAGTCCAAGCCGTTACAAATATTGATATAAATTTTAATTCAGTTTTTTTTATAGAGGATGCATATTTGGATCCGTTCCCTATATGCTTCTAATATGATATGATCTATTACATATATAATGGTATATATTTTGGTAAGCATACATTTACTTCTATCTCATACTTGAACTATAGAGTAATTACGTTCTTGAGGTTTCACAGAATGTGTGTTTTGTCTAATTATATATAAGGAAGTGTTAATGCATTGTGTATAGGTGTGCTCGTGAATTAATAGCTTCGTCGGTTGTACCCTTTTTTTGCCGTAGTTATAAGATAGTCCTAATTTCATAGATTGTATACACTACTCATTTAATACGCATGAAGTTGTGCATTGTCTCTTCTTAGAATATTTGTATCTAATTTTATGGATTTAATATTTTAGGATCTGTATGTTGCATATTATGTAATATGGTTATATTTCCAAGGTTGATTTAAGAAGTCTTTATGTGGAGTGATTTTATCCTTATGGATTATGGTACTATATATGATAATGACGATTATTATTATTATTACTGCTACTATTATTTTGATAAGTCTTATGTGCCATATGTTGAGATGAATGGAATGCAAAATATGCATAAAATGTGATGAGGAGTGCATGTAATTACAGTCGATTTCCGCATGATTAAGGCATTTTATCGTGATGAATCTACGATTCATCAGCAAGTCACCGTAGATCCGTCATCCATTCCCACCTTAGTACGGGGAATTTTGCATCTTAAGACCAATCACTTTTTGTATTTAATATTTAAAGCTCAAACTTTCATTTGACGTTTAAAACATATTGTAGATTTGCATTCAAACCCCCATACTTTTAGTAATTACACTTTAGTCCATGTCAGCTCACCTCACGTGGCCGCCCACGTGTGGTGGGCATTTTGCAAGCTTGCCTCTATAGGTTTCACTATTTGTCTTTGGTCTAGGTAAATTTAAATTACATTTAATATTTTTGAAAAAATTGCTTGCTGGCCCCTGTACTTTAATTTATTTACACACATACCCTTTCTAGTATTTTAGTTTCTCTTTGTTTCCTCTATATTTAAAATATCAATTATGCTCGAAAAATCCCAAAAAATAGATGTATACTCTTGATTGCACACAATCTGTGCTGTATATTTATTTGCAATTTTAGGACTTTTTACTTTATAAAACAAAAAAGAGCACAAAATATTAGTGAATCCATAAAAAATACAAATCTTTTTGAAAAATTCCAAACAAATATATTTATTTAATTATTTTACAATCCATACCAAAAATCCATAAAAATTACAAAAGAAAACTCTTACAAAATGAAAAACCCCAAAAACCTTTATGAAAATCTAAAAAATTCTTAAAAAATCCCTAAAACAGAGTTTTTTATTTTCTAATTTTCTCTATATTATTATTTATAAATTCAAATTACTTTGGAAAATTTTGAACTTGAATTTCTATTTTTAATTTCAGTTTCAATTTCGACCTATTAATAATCTCTATTTTGAGGTTTTTTTAATTTAAAAATATAAAACATTAGCAAAATTCATTAAAAATCACAAAAATAGTAAAAAAATAAAATCCAAAATATTTAATTCTTCTATTTTTGGTTATTTTTAGATATATTTATATCTATATTATCTATTATTGTATATATAGTCTATCTATTCTATATTACTTATTTTAATAAAAGAAAAAATAAAAAATATAAAAATATAAAAGAAAATATTAAATAATATATAAAATTAAAAACAAAATATAAAATATAAAACAAAAAAATAAAAAATTAAAAATTAAAAACCCATGAAAAAGAACATATTGACAAATAATCACAATCATAATTTTTTCATCTTTTTTCACAATCTAGCCCTTTTGTACCCTGTGTTCAACCTCTACATACTTGCACACTATACACATCTACTGTAGAGTTATAATAAATTTTAACTCCACACTTGTATTTTCATTGCTTTATATATTTGTGGTTTAATTATTGACTGAACATTACAAGAAAGAGTAGAACAGGCGACGGTCAACATCCGTCGCGAATGATAACATGACCGTCCCCTCTGCTCAATGGGGACGGTCATGCGACCGTCTCCAAAGGTGGCGTCCCATTTGTTATAAGCGACAGTAGTCTGGACCGTCCCTAAAAGTCTGGTATAGGGGACGGTCGTGACCGTCCCTAAAAGTCTGGTATAGGGGACGGGCATGACCGTCCCTTAAAGAATATTATTGGGGACGGTCACGACCGTCCTTTAAAGTCATTCAGGGGAGACGGTCACGACCGTCCCAAAAGGGAGGAAGTGGAGACGGTAATAACCGTCTCTAAGAACGAAGGGGATGGTTGCAATGACCGTCCCCTTTGTGCATCTGCTAATAAAAAAATTTCCATTGCCCCCTATTTGATCTTCCTTTTGCCCTGTATGTCACTATAAAGTAATACCTGTTACAAAAAATCTGTCTTCATAATAAATATTACGATCACCACACACAAAAATACAATCTACATTCATAATTAAAGTCGTCGTCCAACAACATATGCATTCAAAATACTACAGTATCCAACAGTAATTGTCCAAAATAGTTATACAATATACTACAGTATCCTACAAAGTAACTAAGCTATCCTAGTCGTCGGCCTCATCCTCGTCGTCGTCCTCGTCGTCATCAGCATCATCATCTTCTTCTTCGCCGTCATCGTCGTCGCCTAGCCTCGCAGCGATATTATCATCATCTGTTGGGTGGCTAGTCGACGCTGCACCTTGATGTGCCTGCATGAATGCATTGAAAATCGTCATTTGTTGGCACAAATCTTGAATCTCCATATTCATGCTAGACACTTGACTCTCTAATTCCCTCTCCCTTTGTGTCTTCTGAGAGGTCGAGCCGGTCCCTACTCCATACCAATTTCGTATGGTGGCACCATGACCACTACAACAGACGCGTCCCTGATGCTCTGGACCGGTCGCCTGGAGGAAGGCCGCATCAGGAGTAAGAGGTGGATGACTCGTTCCGGTGTTGTCTACAGATCCAGTGGTTGTGAGCCTGACCATCTCCTCCTACAAATTTATTTAAGTAAGTTCAAATTCATTTAATTTGTAAAAAAGATGCAAATATGTTATGAATAACATACATGAATTGGACCATAGGCAGGATCCACCTAATGAACTTCCCCGCCCACATCGCGGCTCTTAGACCTCTCGAAGATTTCCATTCGGCTGGGCACTCGCTCGTTCTCCACTTCCTAATGTGAAAAGATTAGTAAAGTTACGATACCATTTTAATACATATATAATGGTTACAATTTTAACACTAATCATAAAGTATTATACTTATGAAGTCATCCTTCAGTTGATTTGTGTTTCTTCTCCCCATTCTATGGGTAGACTTGAAACCTTTCCTCCGATTTTCAGCATTTCTCCTTGAGATGCCCTATACGAAGATAGTAATTTTAATAAAAGAATTCCAAATGATATATGTATAAAATGCACATATATATGTCACATACCGTATGTTCTTCTCCCTTCCAAATATAAACCATCGCTCTCCATTGTTCAGCGGGTACATTCGGAGGACAATTTACCAAATTGGCTTCCAATGGAAGCTCCGGGTCGAAGTACTTTAAAATATAAAGAAAATTAATTATATACTTAGATGATGAAAAACAAATTTATACTTAAATATAAAGCAAAGTACTCACTCGGGCCTTCAGACGACCTCGATATTTACGCAACATCTCCGCCCCATGGCCTAAAATCAGAGCATCAGTGGCCGGGTCACGGTCCTAGGAAAAACTAGAATGCAAAGAAATCAAAGCAAACAGAAATAAGTTTATATATATATATATATACTGAAGAAAAAATTTGGTTTGTTATTATTATAAATACCTCCAAATCATGAAGAATGGCATCTTTTATTGACCGCTCCACTAAACGCCAGTTTGTAATGTGGAGAGGGACCCTGGCTCTGCACACCTATCCCAAGTAACTCTGGAAAACAACTGAGTTCTCCCCCACCGCATCGCCTCCAACTATCCGCACCCTGAGTGTCTCACCAGGACGAAGACGGTCCAACACTCGGCACTGAGATGGGCCTCTACGTCTGCCCGAACTACTCGATCCGTCAGGATCGGAGGTCTCACTCCCTCGCTGTAGTGCCGGCGGTGCATCCCGAATGCGTCTAGGACGTGGAGGCATATCTGCATATTATGAAACATTTAAATTAGATATAACAACAATGATATAATTCACATATTACATCAAAAAATTGGAAAATAAATGATGGTAAACTTACACTTTAAAAATCTGCATCTAAAATATCAGTTGGATGTTCTTGCATTTCAGCTTGATATGCCTCGTTTATATTTAGCAACTCATCATCATCATTAACATCAAAAAAATCTCTTGGTACTATTCTCACGGGTATGATCCATCTATCATTGAAGTTGTCTGGAATATAAAAAACTTGTTCTACCTGACTGGCAAGTGTAAAAGGCTCGTTTGTTTGCAATTTCCCAGATTGTTTTAATGAAATAATCCCATTTCTATCTCTTTGATATCCTATCCCCTCGTGACCGACATCAAATCAATTGCACATAAAAAGAACACATCGATATTCATGAGTAAAACTGATCTCTATTATGTCAAGTATTTCCCCATAATAGCCGTCTAAACCTGAAGGTAAATCTGTTTTTACTATAACACCCGACATTTGCGTCGATTTCATCTCGTCGGCGGACTTTGTTCTAAATCTGTATCCATTCACAATATAACCCTTGTAAGACATAACTTGAGAATGTGGTATGCATCCAAGAATATCAAGGTTAATGTTCCACCTATCATCTGTCGTTTCCCTTAAATGTCTCACACGTGAACGGAACCATTTGAGGAATTCAGATTTATTATGTGTCTCATTAAATAATGAATTGTACTCATAAAAAAATTCGTCAATTTCTGACAACTGCATCAAGACATAGTACTATATGATATCTCTATCCTCATCGGATATTATACGGCGGATACCACTGAATATATGCCTGCCACATGAATGAAAGACCCATAATTTAGATTCGTCCTCTTCCTCCACGACCTCGCCTTCATCATTTCGTTCATAATGGTTGAAACGTACGCTTTCACCTTCCATATACATTTCACAGAAATTAATACACTCTTCACAAAGATAACCTTCAGCAATGCATCCTTCGGGTTGTGCCTTATTAAAGACTATATTTTTTAATTTTTGAAGGTATCTTTCTATTGGATACATCCAACGATATTGAACCGGCCCACCGATCCTTGCTTCACCTGCTAGATGAACTATTAAATGAACCATTACGTCAAAGAAGGCTGGTGGAAATATCTGCTCTAATTTGCATAATGTGATAATAATATCTTCTTCACGTCTTCTCAAGATCAACGGATCTAAAACCTTCGAACACAATAATCTAAAAAATCCACTCAATTCTGTTAATGACTGCAGGACATCGTCTTCAACAATCCCGCAAACAGCGAATGGGAGTAACACTTCCATGTAAACATGGCAGTCATGACTTTTTAATCCAGTTATCTTACGTTCTCTTTCATTTACACACCTCGACGGCTGTGATGAGAACCCATCAGATACCTTCAAACTTTTAAGGAAGCTGAAAATTTTATCTCGCTCAGCGTTGGATAATGTATATATTGCAGCAGGTATATTAATCCGTCCATTGTCTAATTCAATTGGATGTAGTTCCTCGCGTATTCCAAGTTGAACTAAATCTCGTCTCGTCCTTAAACTATCTTTTGATTGACCTGAAAGATCTAATATTCCCAAAATATTCTCCAAAACATTCTTCTCAATATGCATGACATCCAAATTATGACAAAGTTGTAAGTGTTTCCAGTATAATAACTCTCTGAAAAAAATACTTTGTTTCTTCCAACCATCGGCTACACTTTTCTTCGTTGTCCGTCCTAAACAACTGCTTCGTACAAGTAATTGTTGTTCCCAAATAATGTCGCCATTCACACGAGCTAAGTCAAGTCGTTGCCCATAAGGTGAGCCGTCAAATTTCTTATTACTATCTGCCCTTTGCCATCTATGCTTCGGTGGAAGGAATCGACGATGACCCAAATAGCAATACTTCATACTTCCAGACAGCCATATCGAATGTGTTTTTTTAAGACATACAGGACAGGCGAGTTTTCCCTTAGTACTCCAACCAGACAAATTTGCGTACGCGGGAAAGTCATTTATAGTCCACAATAGTGCAGCTTGTAATTTAAATATCTCTTTCCTACATGCATCATATGTAGGTATTCCAGTAGTCCATAAGACTTTTAATTCATCCATTAACGGTTCTAGGTACACATCAATTGCGTTGCCAGGACCTTTAGGACCAGGAATTAGTAGTGTCATCATCATAAATGATGAACTCATTGACATCCACGGTGGTAGATTGTAAACAATCAGAATCACGGGCCAAATGCTGTAACTCAGACTCATATTACCAAACGGATTAAAACCATCTGAGGCTAATCCCAAACGAACATTTCTCTCATCACTAGAGAAATGCAGATATCTCTGATCAAATTTTATCCATTCTTCTGCATCGGATGGATGTCTCATAGCTCCATTAGCATCTCGTTTATTTGAACGAGAATGCCACATCATCCACTTTGCAGTTTTTTCTGACATGAAGAGACGTTTCAGCCTTGAAATTAATGGGAAGTATCGTAATATTTTCACTGACTTCTTCTTTCTCTTTAAATCATTTTTTTCTTCTTTATACCTGGAAGCCTTACGATATGGACAAAGAACTAAATCCGAATTCTCTCCTCGAAAAAGAATACAGTCATTAACACAAGCATCGATCTTCTCGTATTTCAGACCAAGCGATCGGAATCGTTGCTTCGCCTCTTTCCAATCCTTAGGATAATTCTGAGGATTATTCAATAACTTCTGTACTAAAGCCAGCACATCTGTCATCATTGCAGCAGTTAATCCGTTCCTTACTTTCATCTTAAACAGCTATAATAAAAACTGCAAACGCGTCATTTCCACTCCAGCAGCCAATATATCTTCTGCATCTGGCAAACTGCTCGAGAACCTATCATCTAAACCAATGTCTTGTGCCTCAGGTCTTCTTAAATCGTCCAGTAGCTCAAATAACTCGTGATCAATATTATTCAAGGTTTGTGTAGTGACTTCTGCATCTACGCCCATATCCTCATCCATTCGTAAATCTATACCCTCTCCATGTTTAGTCCAAATGGAGTAATTGTTGAACAGGATTTTGAGGGACTTTTGATTTTTTTATCTCCGGCAATGGCAAAATTTTATTGAGCAATGAATTTATTGCCGGGGGTTGGAAAATAAATGGGTAAAAATATGTTGTCAATGGTCGTTGCTTTTATCCCCAAAACCTGCGTCAACAAAAGATTATTTTTTTTATTTTGCTACTTATTAACCAGTATAGCGGATAAGGTCGAACTCAGGGAGGCTACAATTCCCGAGGGTTATTCAAATAATCGAAAATCAATCAAGAGAAAACAGGAATCTCAAAGGACAACTATCCTTGATTTTTGTGATTTTCTAATATTTTTATTTTTTTTATTTTTTTTTTATTTCTAATTTTTTTATTTTCTGATTTTCAAATTTTTAGTGATTTTGATTTTTCATTTTTTTTATTTTCAAAAATAACAAGATGCAATATAAACAAGGTCAAGAATATGCACACCAACTCTTTTTGCAATTTTTTTAATTAATCAAAAATACTCAGAAAAATCCAAAGGAAATATTTTTAGGTTTTAAAAATTTTGAAATATTTTTGAGAATTTTTGTAGATTTTTCGGATGTTTTTTATTTTTCTAAAAAATCAAACAGTGACAAAATAAGAAAATGTGCACATCCAGGAGTAATTTGCAATTTAAAAATCTTTTAAATGTCCAAAACTCCTGGCAATTATTTTTAAGACAAATTAGAAGAAAATATCTACAAACAGGAACTGAAATCACAATTTTTAGATTTTTGTAGAATTGTTTATGATTTTTATAAGATTTTTGATATTTTTCATTTTTTTTGGGTTTTATAAATAATTAATGCGTGACATTTGGTCAGAAATTAAAAGACAATGAAATCAAATTACCCTAATTTTTTTGGAATTTTTGGAGCTATTTTCGAATTTTTATGAATTTTCGAATTTTAAGAAGACAAAAAGGCACTGTTTTTTTATTTTTAAATAATACCAAATGAAGACAAAATGTAATGAAAAATTTATGCTAAGAAGATAATCACATCAGGAGTATAGCACAATTTTCTCAAATTTTTTTTGATCATGAATAACATTTATTTCAATAAAAGATCATGCAAATTCAATGTTCTGCAGTTCAGGGACTAAACTATAAATACCGCAAAAGTTTTGGACTGAAATGTAATTTATTCAAAGTTGTTGCGAAAATTAGAACAATAAATAAAATAAAGAGAAATTTCGCAATTTACCCAGTATGTCACGTGTGTGGCATGTGCTTCAAACTCTGGTAGGGGCTCTTTCGTAAATTCAAAACTTTAAAGGTGTAACTATAATTTCTCCAAAATAATTTGATCTGGTGGGGACTCAATTGTAATTTCAGAAACTTTGGAGGCGCAAATGCAAATTGTCCAATTTTTTTATTCAAAATCCCAAGAAAGCCCTAGGGGATCCTTCGTTCTTCCTTTCAAACCACAAAGGGTCACGATGGGTCGGCCGCTGCCACCCACCCTTCTTCCCCACGCGCAGGATCGACGATGGGAGATTGGAGTGCGGCTCTTGGCGGCGTGGAGCTATGGCGGTTGCGGCTTGAGGAGGAGGTCGTGGAAGACGGCGGCGGTGGTCGCGCGGACTCGCGCGTTGGACGGAGGGGGGCCACGCGGGGCTGAGCTGAGGTGTGGACGGCCGCCGCCTCCCTTTTCTTCCTTGGCAGGCGAGGTCAGAGGAGGAGGGTTGTCGTGCGGCGGTGGAGCGGCTTACTAGAGCGGAATGGCACCGCCCCGCGTTGGTGGAGGAGCGGCGGTGCCTGGAGGCGAGACGTTGATGGAGGAGCGCCGAGGAAGAAGGGGGCGGCTGATTCAGATCGGCGGTGCTGGAGTGGCGTGGCGGAGCGGCACCGCCCACTGGGGAGCGCAGGCGGGCGGCTGCAGGACACGGTTGGCTTGACGCGCGTCTCCGCACGGATGGAAGGGCGAACTTGCAAGGGCTTCAAAGGCGGAGGGCGGTTGAGGGCTTCAGGCGCGCGGTGTCGCGCGGTGGTTCTCAGCGGTGCCGCCTTGTGCGGCTGATGGCGATGGAGCGGGAAGGCGCCGCCCCGCGTTGGTGGAGGAGCGGCGGTGCCTGGAAGTAGTGGAGGTCGACGCTCAGGTGCATAGGCGGTTGTCTACGGGCGGGGGTGCTGGCGTCGCTGAAGCGGGATGGCGCCGGAGGCAGGAGGTGGCGCGGAGAGCGCCTGGCCGACAAAGGAGGAGGGGCGGCGGCGCTTGGGGGCAGCCGTCCCTCGTTGGTTTTTTTTTATTTTTTTTTATTTTTTTGTAATTTTGATTTAAGATGTAAACAGTGAATGAAAAAAGAAGGAAAAAAACTTTTTTTATTGTATTTTTTTGTAAATCTGAAAATAAGAGCACAGAGGAATAAAGAAATATTTTTTTATTTTGTTTTTTTTGTTTTTTTATTTTTTTATATTATCCTGCAAAACAAACGTTAGAGAAAAGAGAGAATTTTTTTATTTTTTTTATTAATGGTCCTGAAAAATCAATGTTAGAGATAATGGGAAAAAATTATTTATCTACAAAATCGGAACGTGAATGGGGATTCGGCGAAAATGAGAATTCAAATCCGATCTCCGGCCACCGTACGCGGTCGGAGTTGAGAGATCGTGGACGGTAGAAATAGAAGGCGGAGAGATCACAATGATGAGGTGAAAAATCGAGTCGGAGCGGATAAGAATCGTGATGAAATTTTTAGATTTAGAGGAACAAAAATGACGATGAAAATAAAATGCGACAACATAAAATGCGTTTTAACTAAGATAAAAATGCGAAGAAAAATTTGGATCTCACCTTAGGAGCGGAAAATAAACCGTGATCGCCTCGACAAGACCGACTCGTTGTCACCGGACATCTTGGAGGCTAGGCAACTTCCTCAACGAAATTTCTCTCGGAGATCGGGCTCCTATCTCTAAAGATTGATCAAGTGGAATGTGGGAGAAGGAGCCATATAAATAGAAGAGAGATGAAATTTGAATTTTTGAAGAGATAATGGAGATGAAAATTAAAATGAATTTTTGAATTTTTTTGGTGGAAGGGAGATGAAATTTGAAAAAGAAAATAAAAGAGAGATAAAACTAATTACAAAATTATCTGTTTTTTTTTTGAATTTTCGTCACTTGTTTTATTTGAATTAAAAAATGTTATTTTTTTATGAAGGTTAATTAAAAATAGCACCTATATACATATACTAAATACATATGTGACACTATATAGAAGCATAAATGACGAAATTAGCCTTTTTGTGTTTTTAGGAATTTATTATTTTTTAATTTTTTTATTTTAAGAAATCAGTGGGATTAATTTACAATATATACAAATACAATATGCACAAAATACATGGTAAAATTGCATAAACCACCCCAGAAAACCAACTTTTCAACCGTAATTCCAAAAATTATGAAAATACAGTCATTTTAAAGATAATTTAATTTTGAGTTCAATGGAAGTGAGATTGATTCAATTTGAGCTCATATGGAGCCGGAATTGGTCTTTCAATTAGTGCTTAGTGGCTTTTTCCAAGTGTGGCTACTTTTATTCTATACAAGATTTAATTATGCAATCAATTTTAGTAATTAGAACACATTTTTATTTACAACTTTGATTTTGAATGTTATTTGATTTAAGGTCAATTAAGGTACAAATAAATTAGTGTCAGTTTATACAGATATATACAAAAAAATAAGTAAGAACACATTTTTTTTGGATTTTCTGATTAAGGACCCTATCTCCCCCTACTTTATTCCTGATCGATCAGGTCAAGTCTTGACCTTTTCTCAGGGGTTCGGGTCAGCCTGTATACAATCTTCCTCTTTTTTTAAATTTCTTTTCTTTAATTTCTTTTCTTTCTTTCTTTATTTATTTTAGGTTAAAATTAGTCAGAAATGTTCAATATTTACATAGATGCAAGTTAGTAAGAATATGGAGTTAGCGTTATATGCATGTGTTTTATAAGGGATTTTAAGCTAAAATAAATGAATAAAGATGACGAATCGCAGATTCATCATCCCCCTATGCTTTACCTTTGCTAGTCCCTTAGCAAACACTTATTTGAAAGAATAAGTGAAAAGAAAAAGAAAAAGAAAAAGAAAGGAAAATGAAGAAAGTATGACAACATCGAGTATTAAACTTATCTTCATAAAATTATAGTTTGGAGCTCTATCGGACCTTTGGATTATTAGTGTGTCGGAACTTCGATGAGACTTAGAATTTTAAAAATGACAGCCCTCAAGTTCTACACATCATTGTCACAGTTTCGGCTCAGAAGTCATCTTAGATCAATCCTCTTCCTAAAGCACGCCCTATGAACATTGAACAATCGACTCATGTGTGTGAAAGGTTTTAGCTCTTCCCATCCAGAATGCAGGACTAGCATGCAAATCTCCTCTCCAGTAACTCGTTCTCGGGGAGTCAGGTATTTCCTTCTAAGGTCTGTCGTGTTGTGTTCACAATCGAATTGGGGGAGAAGTTAGAAGAAGGAGAAAAGAACTGGAGGGTGGCCAGTGTAGTCACCTCTCCTTGTGAAGCTGGCCAGTGTAGCCGAGTCTCCACCAAGATCTGCAGGTTTCTTGAAGCTTGGACCTTTTTGGTCAGATATTTATTTGGTAGTGGCTTCTTTGTATTTGGATTTTTGGTGGTTCTGCTTGGATCTTGTTGTGCCCCTACGGATATAGAATCTTTTGCTTCCGTACATTTTTTGGGGTCTTAGAAAAAATTGTGCCCAACCGTCCATCCCTTTTCCGAAGCTTTATTTCAACCCGTACTCCGGTCTTTAGATTTCCACGCTACCAGAAAAGAAACTCACACAGTCTTCCAACATCCCATCTGAGTTGAGCTAGGTGCATAGTGCGAAAGTACAAATTGATTCCCTATTCCAGAGTTATACCCAGAATGAAGAGACCAGGTTAGACACTAAGAGTCAAACGCTGCACATTGTCATGTGGAACTCAAAGAATTAAGTCAAAGACCTGAAGCTTCTAAAATCCTATTTCTCGGTGAAGTTCCTCTAAGAATTAGGTGGATTAAGGTCCATCTAAGCTCCATTCTTCAATTTTATTCCAGACATAGTTTAAATGTCAATACTATCCTGAAAAATGCACATGCAAATGCAACATATGAACAATGCAGAGAGTGTTTTTTTGGAAAAGGAGTGATGCACATGGGAAAAGAACACATTTTTTTAATAGTTTTCTAATTTTTGAACTTTTTATGGTTTTTTTAGGAAAAAATGCAGATGTGAAAGAAAGTTTTTTTTTGAAATTTGCAAATTTTTATAGATTTTTTTGTTTTGTATTTTTTTGTATTTTTTTTGTTTTTGTTTTTGTTTTTATTTTTTTTTGAAAAGGGTTAATAAAATATACAAGTATATATAATGTTTTTTTGTGTTTTTGTTGATTTTTTTTGTGTTTTGATTTTTTTTGTGTTTTTGTGTTTTTGTTTTTTTTGGGTTTGTTTTTTTTCTATTTGTTTTTTTTACGCACGTGGATTTTACAAACTATACACATAACCCCCCAAATAAACGTATTTAAAAGTACGAGTTATGTCTAAAGTATATATACAATATATACGACACCCCCCTATACTTAGCTCGAGCTATGTCCTCATAGTGATCAGAGAGCGAACAAGGAAGACATAACTCGTGCTAAGAATAGAAAAATGAAAAGAAAAGATAAAAAGAAGAGAAGATGGTGATCCCCCCTATACTTAGGATCAAGTAATCCTAAGTATAGTAGAGTGTACAAAAGGGGGAAACCGATGAGGAGAATGTATAGACTCAAAAATAAAAAGACAGATATGAACAACATCATCCCCCTATACTTAGGGTAGAGTATCCCTAAGTATAGGCAACAACAAGAGTGATGAACAGGACGAAAATGAACAACACAAATCATTCACCCCCCCTATACTTAGGATAAAGCACATCCTAAGTATAGTATATATACACACACATGGAAAAGGGGTGAATGATAAAACGGGAGAAGAAAGAGTAAAACGAAAGGATATACAAGAGGAGTGGATGTACAAAGGTCAAGAAGGTCGAAAGCGAACCTTCTTGGGGGACCGCTGAGGTATGGATTTGACAAGGTGTAGGTCGATATTGGGATCATTATTAGATATATGAGTAGAATCGATCAAGAGTGTATCCTCAGCGGTTTCAGATTGTGCAGGCCTAAACCGGTTATTGGAAGTAGTATGGTCATTTTTGGCCTGGGAATTCTCGCAAACATCAAAGAAAAATGGCGCGAAATCATTATCCGAAAAGGTAGGATCATTTTCAGCCTAGCGAGCCTCTACCGAATCATCATCTTTATCAAAAGGCCCAAATTCTTTTATAAAAGCAATCAAATCAAATTTGGCCTGATCGGTCTCATCTGAATCAAGGTGAATAGGAACGGACTCATCAGTGGAAGTAATCAAATCATGTCCGTCCTGTCTAGTTTCAGACTCTACCTTCCGCTCTACGGTGTCTATCGTGTAAATTCCACGGATGTCATCAATGCATCTCCACATACCAGAAGGGGGAACTCCAAGGTCTATGCTTTCCGAGTCTTCCTCCTTCAAGAGGAATTCTTGGGTTTCATTATCATCCAACATATAACAAGAATCTCTGATATTATCATCAATGTCAAATTCCTTGGGGTTGGCTAACACAGGTGGGTTCTCATGATATGCAGGTTTCTGAGCAGTGCTGGGTGTAGTTATCAACACATCGCTCCCTACATCAGAATGGAAGCGAATCTCTCATGAACCATAGTCAATAACGGCTCCTGCAGAGGCGAGGAAAGGCCGTCTCAAGATGATTGGAGGGTGCTCCACAGGAGCGGAGGTCTCCATGGGCATTACAATAAAATCCGAAGTAAAATTCAGGCCCTGAATAGAAATGACAGCGTTTTCTAGAATACCCTTCGGCCTCTTGATGGATCCATCAGCAAATTGAACTATCATCCTGGTTTTCTTAAGAGGCCCAAGATGAAGAGACTGTACCATAGAGAAGGGTATTACATTGATTGATGAACCGCCAACAAGGAGAGCGTTATCACAAGAATAGTCTAATATGGAGCAACTCACAAGAGGTGTGGTCATGTTCCCTTTCTTAAAATATGGACGGTGAGAGATGGTGTAGGCAGTGGCCATGGTCAAGATGTGACGCTCATATCTTCTTCTTCGCTTTCTCTTTTTGTGTTGAGGAGTAGATAAATCTGTCATGGCCTGTTGAAGTGGAGTTTTAATGATCTCTTGAAGGGTGGCTACCACTTCGGGTTCAGTCAACATTTTTTTCGAATTTTTGGACCTCATCCATACAAGGGAGGAGGTCAGAATCAACATTTACACGAGGATTTCCAAGAGCAGTCTGTATAATGGAATCCTCAGGTTCAAGATTGGGACATGTGGTGGATGATTGTGTGGGCAATTGGTTGGGCATTTGGATCCTCTCCTCACAAATTGAATCAATAATGTGTCTCTCAGAATCTTTTTGTATTTTCAGAATTTTCTCATTTTTTTTGTATTTTGGATGATTTCAAGCTCTCATGATTATCCTCAAGTGAATCGATATCCTCAAATAATGGAGCAGCGTTCTGGCTCGTATTTATGTTAAAGAGATTGTTAATCCTCAAATTCATATGCTCCACCATCTGGTTCAGTGTCTCAAGTGTGTAAATCGTGAAAGGTGACTCCAAAATCTCAGGATCAGGTGGGCTGAATGAGGGTGGGTGAAAATCAAAGTCATCCGTTTCCTGAAATAATGGGTTAGGCGGATATGCACAAACATCAGGAGGAAGATCCTCCTGGAAAAAGGAAGGTGGATCGTCTGGAGAGTTCGAGGTATCTTCGAAGATCGGATTAAAATAACTCCAGTCGGCCATCTTCGAAACAAAGGATGAGAGAGCACGAGGGTCAAGCCAAAAGATATGGAGAAAAAGGCGCAAATGCACAGAAGGATCTAGCAAGCACACAAACAATCAAACACAATACAGACCCCCAATTCACCAACTCACGCAATGTGAAGACCGTGAAGATTCAGTCTCTTAATCTTGTCTGTTTTAGAGTTAGGTGATAATCACAAAAGTTGTACAAACACTTAGGCTGAATTATGGGATTTGGGCACTAACCTTAGTGTGTACGCGAGCACGTTAAAACGAATACAATGAGGGGGTTACTCTCCCCAAAACAATGATTTTTCCTTGTGTTTTTCTTAGGGTCGAGTTTTCTTTAGCATCCCCGAATTTTAGGCAGTTATCACTTGGTTTAAGTATATTCAACAAATCGTCTACCGAGTGTCCAATTTCCTTTTAATTTATGTGAGTGAAAACAAGGAAGGAGATCGTAAATGCCAATGCATGATTAAAAATGATGATGCATGCAGGGGTTAGAGATGCGTACCTTGTCGCCAGCACTCTGCATGCAAGTGATCTGCGCAGAATTTAAATACAGAAAATAAACTAACCTATATGATGCAAGTGAACCGTCCTAGATGATAACTTCTATTAACGGGCAAGAACAAGTTAATTTGACTAAGTCCAAATTATGCTCTACTCTATAGGCACAGAAATATCTTATTTATGGTATTTGGACCTAATTAATTACCTAGCTCAAGCAAATTAATTAAAGAAATCAATAGGTGGCTTTTGAAATCCGCGGGAAACAAATAAAAATAAAGGCGATGAAAACAAAACCGGTGAGGTCCCCCAAGTGCACCGACACTTGGTGAAACAGACCCCGCAACAAATGAATGACTTGTTACAAGGTTCAAATGGAAAAGAAACTCTCTCTCGCTCTCTCTTTTTTAAAAAATTTTCTCTCTCTCTCTCTCTCTCTCTCTCTCTCTCTCTCTTTCTTCTTCTCTTCTTCTCACGCTATCATGCGGCTTGGTGAAAAATCAAGCCGCCTCCACGTCGCTTGGGTGCTTCGGCTCTCCTAAGATCGCCTCCTTCGCTCCGCGGGCCCTCGCAAGAAAAAGAAGAGAGAATGTGTAAGAAACACAATTTTCAAATATGAGAAAATAATGAAATTAATGCAATGGATATGAACAATGGTGGTAAATTTTAAACAGATATTTACAACCAAGAATAGCATGTCAAAAGAGAAACCTAACTACCCTCGTCGTGCCTCCCCGGCAACGGCGTCATTTTGTTGAACAGTATTTTGAGGGACTTTTGATTTTTTTTATCTCCGGCAACGGCAAAATTTTGTTGAGCAATGAATTTATTGCCCGGGGTTGGAAAATAAATGGGTAAAAATATGTTGTCAATGGTCATTGCTTTTATCCTTAAAACTTGCGTCAACAAAAGATTATTTTCTTTATTTTGCTACTTATTAACATGTATAGCGGACAGGGTCGAACTCAGAGAGGCTACAATTCTTGAGGGTTATTCAATTATTCGAAAATCAATCAAGAGAAAACAGGAATCTCAAAGGACAACTATCCTTGATTTTTGTGATTTTTTTAATATTTTTATTTTTTATTTCTATTTTTTTATTTTCTGATTTTCAAATTTTTAGTGATTTTTCATTTTTTTTATTTTCAAAAATAACACGATGCAATATAAACAAGGTCAAGAATATGCACACCAACTCTTTTTGCAATTTTTCTAATTAATAAAAAATACTCAGAAAAATCCAAAGGAAATATTTTTGGGTTTTAAAAATTTTGAAATATTTTTGAGAATTTTTGTAGATTTTTTAGATGTTTTTTGTATTTTTCTAAAAAATCAAACAGTGACAAAACAAGAAAATGTGCACAGCCTGGAGTAATTTGCAATTTAAAAATCTTTTAAATGTCCAAAACTCCTGGAAATTATTTTTAAGACAAATTAGAAGAAAATGTCTACAAACAGGAACTGAAATCACAATTTTTAGATTTTTGTAGACATGTTTATGATTTTTATAAGATTTTTGATATTTTTCAATTTTTTTGGGTTTTATAAATAATTAATGCGTGACATTTGGTCAGAAATTAAAAAGACAATGAAATCAAATTACCCTATTTTTTTTGGAATTTTTGGAGCTATTTTCGAATTTTTATGAATTTTCGAATTTCAAGAAGACAAAAAGGCACTGTTTTTTTAATTTTTAAATAATAACAAATGAAGACAAAATGTAATGAAAAATATGCTAAGAAGATAATCACATCAGGAGTATAGCACAATTTTCTCAAATTTTTTTTGGATCATGAATAACATTTATTTCAATAAAAGATCATGCTAATTCAATGTTCTGCAGTTCAGGGACTAAACTGTAAATACCGCAAAAGTTTTGGATTGAAATGTAATTTATTCAAAGTTGTTGCAAAAATTAGAACAATAAATAAAATAAAGAGAAATTTCACAATTTACCCAGTATGTCACGTGCGTGGCATGTGCTTCAGACTCTAGTAGGGGCTCTTTCATAAATTCAAAACTTTGAAGGTGTGACTGTAATTTCTCCAAAATAATTTGATCTGGCGGGGACTCAATTGTAATTTCAGAAACTTTGGAGGCGCAAATGTAAATTGTCCAATTTTTTTATTCAAAATCCCAAGAAAGCCCTAGGGGATCCTTCGTTCTTCCTTTCAAACCACAAAGGGTCACGATAGGTCGGTCGCCGCCGCCCACCCTTCTTCCCCACGCGCAAGATCGGCGATGGGAGATTGCAGTACGGCTCTTGGCGGCGCGGAGCTATGGCAGTTGCAGCTTGAGAAGGAGGTCGTGGAAGACGGCGGCGGTGGTTGCGCGGACTCGCGCGTTGGACGGAGGGGGACCGCGCGGGCTGAGCTGACGTGTGGACGACCGCCGCCTCCCCTTTCTTCCTTGGCGGGCAAGGTCAGAGGAGGAGGGTTGTCGCACGGCAGTGGAGCGGCTTACTAGAGTGGAATGGTGCCGCCCCGCGTTGGTGGAGGAGCGGCGGTGCCTGGAGGCGAGACGTTGATGGAGGAGCGCCGAGGGGGGCGGCTGATTCAGATCGGCGGTGCTGGAGTGGCGTGGCAGAGCGGCACCGCCCACTGGGGAGCGCAGGCGGGCGGCTGCAGGACACGGTTGGCTGGATGCGCGTCTCCACGCGGATGGAAGGGCGAACTCGCAAGGGCTTCAAAGGCGGAGGGCGGTTGAGGGCTTCAGGCGCGCGGTGTCGCGCGGTGGTTCTCAGCGGCGCCGCCTTGTGCGGCTGGTGGCGATGGAGCGGGAAGGCGTCGCCCCGCGTTGGTGGAGGAGCGGCGGCGCCTGGAAGTAGTGGAGGTCGATGCTCAGGCGCAGAGGCGGTTGTCTACGGGCGGGGGTGCTGGCGTCGCTGAAGCGGGATGGCGCCGGAGGCAGGAGGTGGCGCGGAGAGCGTCTGGCCGACAAAGGAGGAGGGGCGGCGGCGCCTGGGGGCAGCCGTCCCTCGTTGGTTTTTTTATTTTTTTTGTAATTTTGATTTAAGATGTAAACAATGAATGAAAAAAGAAGGAAAAAAACTTTTTTTATTGTATTTTTTTGTAAATCCGAAAATAAGAGCAAAGAGGAATAAAGAAATATTTTTTTATTTTGTTTTTTTATTTTTTTATATTATCCTGCAAAACAAACGTTAGAGAAAATAGAGAATTTTTTTTATTTTTTTTATTAATGGTCCTGAAAAATCAATGTTAGAGATAAAGGGAAAAAATTTATTTATCTACAAAATAGGAACGTGAATGGGGATTCAGCAAAAATGAGGATTCAAATCCGATCTCCGGCCACCGTACGCAGCCGTAGTTGAGAGATCGTGGACGGTAGAAATAGAAGGCGGAGAGATCATGATGATGAGGTGAAAAATCGAGTCGGAGCGGATAAGAATCGTGATGAAATTTTTAGATCTAGAGGAACAAAATTGAAAATGAAAATAAAATGCGACAACATAAAATGTGTTTTAACTAAGATAAAAATGCGAAGAAAAATTTGGATCTCACCTTAGGAGCGGAAAATAAACCGTGATCGCCTCGACAAGACCGACTCGCTGTCACCGGACGGCTTGGAGGCTAGGCAACTTCCTCGACGAAATTTCTCTCGGAGATCGGGCTCCTCTCTCTAAAGATTGATCAAGTTGGAATGAGGGAGAAGGAGCCATATAAATAGAAGAGAGATGAAATTTGAATTTTTGAAGAGATAATGGAGATGAAAATTAAAATGAATTTTTGAATTTTTTTGGTGGAAGGGAGATGAAATTTGAAAAAGAAAATAAAAGAGAGATAAAACTAATTACAAAATTATCTAATTTTTTTTTTAATTTTCATCACTTATTTAATTTGAATTAAAAATGTAATTTTTTAATTTTTTATGAAGGTTAATCAAAAATAGCAACTATATACATATACTAAATACATATGTGACACTATATACAAGGATAAATGACGAAATTAGCCTTTTTTGTGTTTTTAGGAATTTATTATTTTTTTTATTTTTTTATTTTAAGAAATCAGTGGGATTAATTTACAATATATACAAATACAATATGCACAAAATACATGGGAAAATTGCACAAACCACCCCAGAAAACCAACTTTTCAACCGTAACTCAAAAAATTATGAAAATACAGTCATTTTAAAGATAATTTAATTTCGAGTTCAATGGAAGTGAGATTGATTCAATTTGAGCTCATATGGAGCCGGAATTGGTCTTTCAATTAGTGCTTAGTGGCTTTTTCCAAGTGTGGCTACTTTTATTCTGTACAAGATTTAATTATGCAATCAATTTTAGTAATTAGAACACATTTTTATTTACAACTTTGATTTTGAATGTTATTTGATTTGAGGTCAATTAAGGTACAAATAATTAGTGTCAGTTTATACAGATATATAAAAAAAATAAGTAAGAACACATTTTTTTTGGATTTTCTGGTTAAGGACCCTATCTCCCCCTACTTTATTCCTGATCGATCAGGTCAAGTCTTGACCTTCTCTCGGGGGTTCGGGTCAGCCTATATACAGTCTTCCTCTTTTTTTTAATTTCTTTTCTTTATTTTATTTTCTTTCTTTATTTATTTATTTTAGGTTAAAATTAGTCAGAAATGTTCAATATTTACACAGATGCAAGTTAGTAAGAATATGGAGTTAGCGTTATATGCATGTGTTTTATAAGGGATTTTAAGCTAAAATAAATGAATAAAGATGACGAATCGCAGATTCATCAGTAATGTAACCAAAATCCGTTGAGTATAAGATGGTTATAGACTTCATCTCTAACATCCCATTTAATATTCTTGCATCTCACACATGGACAATAAATCTTAAGACCACCAAATTTCTTATTAACTCTTTCTACCAATCCAAGAACACAATCACTCCTCTCTTATATTGTTGAAAATCATCGTATCTCTTATCCATCCATGATTTATCCATTTTACTACGCAATCAAAATAAAATCTACCATTGTGTTATTATAGACAACAAGTTTTCCACCCTAAACCATAATCAAGTGTTTCTCTTATACACAACAAGTTTTTCTACATCTATTATACACAACAACATTAAATTTAAAGGAGTGTTTAGATCTATTATACACAACCCTATTATACACAACAACATTACATCTATTATACAAAACAACACATGTCATATTATACACAACCCTATTAGATGTTCTAGATCTACTATACACAAGATCTATTATACACAACCCTATTATACACAAAAACATTACATCTATTATACACAACAACACATGTCATATTATACACAACCTTAGTAGATGTTCTAGATCTATTATACACAACCCTATTATACACAACAACATTACATCTATTATACACAACAACACATGTCATATTATACACAACCCTATTAGATGTTCTAGATCTACTATACACAAATCAAGCAACCCTAACATGGGAAAAAACCTATTATATTAAACAAATCAAGCAACCCTAACATATCATCAAAACAACTCATTCACATGGGGAAAAACATCCCTAACAAGATTATCAAGTAAAATAAACAAGAATAAAAACAAAGGAGTGTTGATAGATACTGAAAATGGAGATTGACGAGGTCGTGAAGCACAGAGAAGCAAGAGGCGACGCCGGGGCGGCAGAGGCGACGTTGGGGCGGCAGCTTGAGTTGTGAGGAAGTGAATAGAAATGCAGGTCGAAGGGGGTTTTTTCGATCTGACCAATGGGGACGGTCGTATCGACCGTCCCCATTGGAGACGATCGGCGACGGTTCACTAAAGACCGTCTCCTTTGGAATGCATAAGCAACGACCCTCAGTAACCGTCCCCTTTGGTCAAGGCAGAGGGGACGGTCACTAGTGACCGTCCCCTTTGGACGACCACTTTGATCCATGGGCCGGAGGCGACGCCAACGGAAGTGTTTTGGGGACGGTCAGAACCGTCCCCAAAGGCCTTCCACAGGGGGGCGTAAGGTCCAGTGGACTGGTCATGGCAGAGGGGACGGTCATTAATGACCGTCCCTTCTGGTCGACCACTTTGGTCCGTGGGACAGAGGCGACGCCAACAGAAGCATATTGGGGACGGTCAGAACTGTCCTCAAAGGCCTTCCACAGGGGGGCGTATGGTCCAGTCGCCTGGTCATGGCAGAGGGGACGATCATCAATGACCGTCCCCTCTGGTCGACCACTTTGGTCCATTCATCAGAGGAGACGCCAACAGAGGCGCAATGAGGACGGTCAGAACCGTCTCCAAAGGCCATCAAGAAGGGTGGAAATCGTCCAGTGGCCTGGTCATGGTAGAGGGGACGGTCACTAAGGACCATCCCCTCTGGTCGACCATTTTGTCCATTCGTCAGAGGCGACGCCAACAGAGGCACAATGGGGACGGTCAGAACCATCCCCAAAGGCCTTCCAGAAGGATGGAAATCGTTCAGTGGCCTCATCATGGCAGAGGGGACGGTCATTAATGACCGTCCCTATTAAGTTATTACAAAAGGGACGATAATCCACATACCGTCTCCCAGTATGTGGTTATTGGGGACGGTTGTTTGATGACCGTCCCTAAAAAGTGGCATTAGGGACGGTCAATCGAAAACCGTCGCTAGTTGTCGTCCCTAAACAGGGCAATTCCTGTAGTGGAAGTTGGATTTCGTAAGCGATCACCGCCGCATTGACTGGATCTCTCGCCTTGTGAGAATTATAGAACCTCGTAAAATCCTCTTCAGTAGGTACCCGAGCTCCTACAGCACCAGGTGGAGGTCTCCTACCTCCTCTGAGCTCACCTGTAGCATGGCGGAAAGGAGAGGTCGACGAAGGCTCCGCTAATTGTGACGACAAGGACAGCTAGGGTTTGGAACCCCAGATGTGTTAAGCTATTGTGTGATTTAACTACGAAGAAGATGAAAGCTCCAGATGATTATTGAAGTGCTCCAGTCACTGGTGTAATCCTACAGATGAAAATGTATTGCTCCGTTTGCATTGGAATATGCCAAGAGATGTATAGGTTCACAGGTTCAATATGGGTTCTCAGGAAGAGATTATTCAAGTGTGAAATTGAATAGATTCGAGATGAAATTAGAGTTTGTTTGAAACATGATTCAAAGTATGACAATTATAGGAGCTAATTATGTGATTAAGCGGATTGATTTGGCGACAAAATCGATGGAAATCGAAAAAGGGGTGAAGGAGGTACCTGGTAATATAGGGTATATGACCCTACTGGTGATGTCTCAACGAAGAGGCTACTCGGAGTTGTACATGTTGGACATGCGAGCCCACGGCGAGCCATTATGCAATAAATGTTATTGTGAATATCATTCCCTGATCTGAAATGAAGAATAACTAATTTGCATAATAGGTCCCTTAATACAATTATGGTTATGTACCATGGCCATCTTAATGATCACACAGTTGTTGATTCAATTATTGAATCATAGAGGCTGGTGCTTCGATGAATATGTAAAGAGTTAGATTGAGGTTTCATCAAGTGCCATCAAATGATTGTTAAGAGAGGATCTCCAGCCTATGTAGGAGATGGAAATCCCTCTCACTTGGTTGATATATGATCGAACTCTTGATGCGGGTCCTCTGCATAGGAATAGAGATTCAGAGGTGTCAGATTAGTTAGCTCAAAAGAGTTGATGAAAACTACGTCACTCGGCCTGCTTCTGAACTCCTGCAAAAGAGACAGAAAAGAGATTTCGCGGTCGTTGTATCGACCAAGTGGGTTTTTTAAGAAAAGATTAATTTCGAATTAATCTCTTTTGTTTTTATTTATACTCCTAGACTTTGATGTATAGTGAAAGTACGGGAGTGTCGAACTCAGGGAGGCAAACTGTTGAAACTAGGGAAAATCGGTAGAAAATCTTAGGCAAAAAGGTTTCTTAATTTTTATTTTATTTTTAAGAATTTTTCTGGATTTTTATTTGAACTTTATGAATATTATATTATTTTTTATTTTTTATGTATTTTATAATTTTTTATTAGAAAATATTCTTAATTTGTATTTAATTTTTATTTTTTAATTTTTATGTTTTTAATTTGTTTTTATATTTTAATGGATTTTTAGAAAGTTTTTGGGCTTTTTATGGGCTTCGGTTTATTTCTATGATGAACATTATATTTTTATCGGAAACCTGTGACGTTTTTCTTATTTTTAACATTAAAAATAATGAAATATTTTTATTGTATTTTCTGTAGACAACAGATGAAATTATCTTCGAAATAATAGGTTGTGCATTTTTAGGGAATTTTTATTGAGTTAATTATGAATTTTTGAAGTTTTATGAATTTTGTAATTTTTATTGATTTTAATATTTGCTTTTTATTTTATTTTTGGTTTATTATGAAAAATATGAAAAATATACGACAATTAGTTTTTATGGGATTTTAAAGATGATTTGTATTTTTTATTGATCTTTATATTCAATTTTTATTTTACTTTTGATTTATTATGTAAAATATAAGAGAAGATTTAAAAGGTAATTTTTATTAGATTTTTTAATGAAATTTTATATTTTTTTATGTGTTTTAATGTTTGTTTTATTTGTTTTTATTTGAATTGTTTATACTATTACGTATTTTATTATATGTACATTTTATCTTATGTATTATAGAATAGTGTAATATATATTGTATAGGGGTGGATAAGAGTGGTTATATTAAGTTGGGGATACAGACGTGATTAATCTGGAAATTGGGGGTGCACTATGAAAATCGGAAACTCTAAAGATGGAACTGTAAATAGCCCAAAATGCACATATGCACGTGGTTTAGCCTAGGGAGGATCTACCCTTTAAATATAGAGAATTTTGAGGACTGTTCTGTAGATGTTTCAGTGATCACGTTTACTCCACGTAACTTCAGCTTGACATGGACCTGTTCGCCAATAGCAGAAACTTCCGGGGATAGTCCCGCAAAAATCGCCCGAAATATAAACCTGCGCACGAATGCACGCACGCCACTAATCTATATACCTTCGTTAAAGCCGGGTTTTCTA